>PVKV010020869.1:0-38826 GCA_004027835.1 Alouatta palliata
TGTGTGGTCTGTGGTGTGTGGTGTGTGTGTTGTGTGTTGTGTGTGTGTCTGTGGTGTGTGTTTGTGGTGTGTGTGGTGTATGTGTGGTGTGTGTGTGTGTGCGTGCGGGTGGAGGCTGACATCAATGATGCCCCCCAAGAACCCCAGTCTCAGTGCTTTTAACTTTCCTGAATCCTCTCCTGCCACTTCCCAGCAGTTAGGGGGTGAAGTCAGAGCAGCTGGGGGCACCTGCTGGGCTCTGTGCTGGCAAAGAATGTGCAAACTTGGGGGAGGGTGGAGAGGGATAAAATGCAGAGAAATGCCGGATATAGTCAAAGGGGGAATAGAGGCAGCAAACCACCTGCTTGTGTATACACCTATGTAACAACCCTGCCTCACCTGCACAGGTACCCCAGAGCCTAAAGTAAAATAAAAAAATAAAAAAAAAAGAATTTGCAAAATGGGCATCAGGGGTGGGCGGGGCGCGATTGTTGGGGTGAGGGGGATGGCAGCTCCTGAAGTCAAGGATCCTACAGTGGCCGCTCCCTGACTCAGGAACTGCGCGCCTGTCTCCATCCTCAGGACGGGACTTCCTGGAGACAGGACATGACCCACGGTGGAGCACCGCCAAGAACAAAGGCCGGCGCGGGGCTACAGCCCGTCATCCCTGCACTTTGGGAGGCCCTGGCGGGAGGATCACTTGAGTTCAGGAGTTCCAGACCATCCTGCCCAACATGGTGAAACCCCGTCCTGGAAATACAAAAATTAGCTGGGCGTGGTGGCGGGCGCCTGTGATCCCAGCTACTTGGGACAGTGAGGCAGGAGAATGGCTTGAACCCAGGAGGAGGAGGTGGCGGTGAGCAAGATCGCACCACTGCACTCCAGCCTGGGAGACAGAGCGAGGCTCCATCTCAAAAAACAAAAAACAAAACAGAACAAACACACACAGAAATCCCCAGGCTGCTGGCAGGAGTCGCGGCCGGAGTGTAGGTCGGGGCGGTGCTGCCCGAAAGACATTTAGCCACAAAGGGAATTGTCCTGACCTACTGCGTAGAAAAAGCGCAGGGACCGCGTGTCCCGCCAGACTCAGGCTGTTGAACTATTTACCTGCACGAAACGAAAGGCCTGGAAGGAAATATGAGTCGCGGGTTCGAATGTTCCTTTTGCATTTCGGGACTGTGGCCCTTACAGGGACGCGCGGAGCTGGCCTTGCCTCGGGGGCCCAGGAGGTCACCGCCATTCTGCCTCCGCTTATTCCCCTCTAAAACAGGAGGAAACGCATCCCTCGCTGCCTCGAAGGAGACCGACAAGAAACGGCAGCCCCAGCGCGCCCGCCCGGCGGGTACTCACCCCTCCTGCGCGGCCGGGCCGCGGATTTCCGCGGCCTCCCTCTGGCGGCGACCCTGCGCCCTGGACGGCCCGAGGCGTGGCGATCGCTGCAGCATCCCGCGCGCCTCCTCCCGCAGCACGACCAGCAGCAGCCCCCGCTGGTTCCAGGGCACCAAGGCCTTGGCGGTCAGCAGCGCGTCCTCGGGCCGCAGCCTGCAGGCGGTGACATAGTCCAGCGTGCCCAGGAAAGCGCTGCCCGCCAGCACCCGCAGCAGCCCGCGGCCGCACAGCGCGCGCACGCAGCCACCCAGGTGCGGCGCGCCCTGCTCCACCACCGCCTGGAAGTCCTCCAGGGCGCGCTGCGAGTCGCCGGTGTGTAGCGCGCAGAAGCCGCGCAGGGCCAGAAGGGGCGCGCGGTTCCCGGTACGGTCCGCAGCAGCGTCCTCGGGGAGCGGGGGCCGCAGCAGGCGCTCGCACAGCGCCCGGGCGCTCGCCGCGTCTCCCGCCAGCAGCAGGCACTCGGCGAGGCGGATTCCCAGCGCGGGTCGCGCCCCGGCAGGCGCCAGGCGAAGCAGGACGCGGAGCGCGCGAGTCACCGGGGCCAGCAGCTCCCGGCCCGCGTTCTCGCGGAGCTCGGGATGGTTCCGCACGGCTTCCTGGAAGCGGGCGAAGCCCACGTCTGCGGCCTCCTGCGCTTGAGCCCGGACGCGCTCCTGGTCCCGGGCGGAGAACACGGCCTGGAACTGCCTGCGCGCCGCGGAAGGGCTTTCGCGGAAGGCCTCGTGCAGGTCCCGAAGCGCGTCCTGGGCCCGGCAGTCCAGGAAGAAGGCTGAGGCGGCGCGGGTGACCAGCAGGGCGGCCCGGCGCTCACCTGCGGAGAGAAGCAGAGGTGTGTGTCCCGCCTGGGGGACCGGCTTCCCGGGGTGCCACCTGCAGGCCCCCACCAGGTCCAGGGCTTGCACTCCGGGGTCTGTGAGTCCTCCTGCCCCCCCGCATCTCCCTCCAGTCTCCGGGTGGCCCTGGGCATGGCACTGCCGGGACGCGAGTTGGCAGGAGGCCCGAGGCCCATTAGTGACGGACGGAGCAGGGTGAGAACCATGCTGGGCAAGCAGTGAGGGGGCAGCTGCCCTGTATGCCAGTGACACTGCTCTCAGGGTGGGCTCGGAGTCACTCTTACTGCTCAGGGCAAACCAAATTTAATCACAACGGCTTTCCCTCTACCTAACTTTTAAATAATGGGTTTTAGGATTGAGTTTCCTTTTCTGGGAATCAGTGCCTCTCCACTCGCCTGGCAGAGCTCAGGCTCTGACTCTATGACCTTGGCAGTGACCATTGACTCCTGGGCACTTTGCTTCTTGCCTTCTTTGGGCCGAGTGGGGACCCAGCGCTTGCACTTAACTGAGGGCGGACCTGGCATTTATGGAATCTCATGCGTCTGTTCCCTGGTCTGCACTGTAATGGGTTATAATGATCCACGCACAGGAAGGAGGAAACGGACTCACCCACATCCAGTGCCTGGAGGGGCCTGGTACATCCGGTGGTCAGTGAGGTCAGGGGCAGCAGCATCTCCATCTCAACTCCCCTGGGACCCTCGTTGCACACCCGCCCTCACCCCCTTGTTACATTTCGTGTCTGAGCAAACGCGAATGGGGCTTTCTGATTGGTAAAGGAAGTGGAGCCGCCGCATCCCAAAAAGGACCCCAGGCAGGGCTCACAGGCCATTGAGAGAGTCGGGGAACACTCGGTGCTGGGCGGAGCTTCAGGTCATGGCCCCACCCTTATTTTTACAGGTTTTGGAAGTGCCGCAGGCGAGGGAGGTTCTCAGGGTGCATCCCAGATGTCCCAAGCTCTGCTCCAGTGTTTTTTACACCGAGTCCTTCAGAATTTTCCAACAGCTTTTCCTTATAACCCCATGCAATAGCTACAAGAGCAACAATCCGTTGCATTTAAACAGGATCCTGGAGAGGGCAAAATACCACACAGGTGCGGAAGCAAAGCCGCTGCCCTCCCTGCCCTGCTGCCGTTGAGGTAAGCACGGAGTCCAGTGCAGAAGGCGGCTCGGGCCTGGAGACCAGCCAGGCGAGCAGCCACAGGTCACCCTGCCTAGTCCTGGTGGCCAAAGTAAAAGACACTTTGAGCCTTTCCTGTCAGTTACTGACCCCTGAACACAACACTACCCCTGATCTCTGCAGTAGTAGCTCATGGATTACAGGGAGCTGCAACCAAGGGAGAACACTTGGGGCCTGGGGGTGATGGGGGGGCTATTTACTTTCCCACGTAAATATTTACTTTCCTAGGTCTCTTCTCTCTTTCCGAGATTCCAGTTACACACCAGGCCTCTTGATATTGTCTGCAGGTCACCCAGCCTCAGTTCATTTTTCTTCTGTCCTTCATATCAAGTAATTTCGATTCTGTCTTCAAGTTCACTGACCCTTCTGCTGTCTCTAATATTTTCATTTCAATGACTGCACTTTTCAACTCTAGATTTTTTTCTTTTTTGAGACAGGGTTTTGCTTTGTCATTCAGGACGGAGCTCATTGGTGCAAACATGGCTCACTGTATCCTTGACCTCCTGGGCTCAGTCTCCCGTGTAGCTGGGACTACAGGCATGCACCACCATACCCAGATAACTTTTGAACTTTTTGTAGAGATGGAGTCTCACTTTGTCACCCAGGGTGGTCTTGAACTTCTGGGCTTAAGTGATCCTCCTGCCTCAGCCTCCCAAAGTGCTGAGACTCCTTTTTATAAAAAACCACACCCAGCCTGTTCCTTTTTATGTTTTCCATTTATCTATGAAGATTCCACATCAGTTCAGTCATTAGGGCCATATTTTCCTTTAGTCCTTGAATATATTTACATGGTCCCTTTCCCATCCTTAGTCTGCTAATTCCAGCATGTGGATCATGCTGAAGTCAGTTTCTAGGGATTTCTTTTTCTCCTGACTGTAGCTCACATTTTATTTTCCTGTCTCTTTGCGTGAATAGTAGCTTCTTCCTGCACACCAGGCATGATGGACACTTTGTAGAGACTCTGGATTCAGTTACGTTCCTCTGAAGAGGGCTGAGTTTTGTTTTAGTGGCAGTGAAGTTGGCTGGATTTAAACTCCAAATTCTGCTGCTTTTTGGTGAGCAGCACCAAAGTCTCCATTTGGTTTTTGCAGCTTCTAGCGGCTACTCTTGCAGCCCACCTAGCCATTCCCCTGTATGTGCAGTTCAGTGGGTTGAAGATTTAAGTAGATTTAATACACAGATTTGGGAACACACCCCCTCTGTGGCTCCCTCCTTTTCAGGATTTCTCGTCTAATTTTCCATTCACTTTTCTCAGCCCTAAACTGTCCTATGATACCTCAAGCTACGAGAACTTCAGCATCTGCTGAACCATGACTCACAGATTGAGGAACCCCCTTAGGCAAAGAGCTTCAGGGGTGCACCTCTCACCTACACACCACCATTGTTCAAGGGTCAACTGCTAGCTTCTGCCTGCACGTGGTTACTAACCCATGCCTTCAAATAGTGACTTTGTATATTTTGTCTAACTTTTATAATTGTCATCTGTGGGACATGTAGGCAAGCTATTCCACAATGACTTGAAGCCAGATGTATTGTTAGAAAATGTTTGACTAGCTGCTGGGGAATGTAAATGCTATCACATTATCGTTTTAATTTCCATTTTCCTGATGACTAGTGAGGTTCACTTATTAAAATTTTTCTCCAATCTGGTGGGTGGAAAATGGTTTCTCATTGTTTTAATTTTGCATTTCTCTCATTACGATGGTGCTGAATATTGTTCACATGTTTTATTAGCCATCTGTGTTTCCTCTTTTGGGGAATGCTCTTGCCAAGTCTTGTATTGAATTTTTTTTTCTTATTGATATGTAGGAGTTCTTCAAAATACTCTGCATACTAATTTATTTGCTCATTGTATATTTTGCAAGCATTTTTCTCTTTTTGTGGGCTATCCTTTCAGTTTCTATAGTTGTGGGCAAAATAGAGGTTTTAAAATTTAATTTAATCAGATGTGCCAACTTTTTCTTTATTAATTCCCTGTTTTGTATTTTAGGATGCCCACCTGTACGTAGAAATCTTAATGACATTCTCAGATACTTTCTTTTAGAAACTGTGAAGTGCAGCAGTTTCCACTTGGAATTCACTTTTTCTCAAGGTGGGAGGTAGGAAATCAGTACCCTCCATTGAATAAGGCTCCTTTTCCTTCCCTATAGATTTGCAACACTCATTCTGTACCCGTTAAGTTTTAGATAGATGCGGGTCCGCTTCTGAGCTCCCCACTTAATTTTATTGTTCTTTCCATCTGTCCCTGAAGTCAATAAACTTCTATATTGATTGGTATAGCTTCGTATTAACTAGTAGAGCAAATCCTCCCACCGCCACCTCTTCTTTCTCCAACTTCTGCTTCTCCTTCTCCTCTTCTTCCCCGTCTCACCTCTCCACTCCCCTACCTCTCCCTTCCCCTTCTCCTCCTCCTTTTTCTTCTGTGGACAGTGAATATCTCTCCATTTACATAGATAGTCTTTCTTTTTTGATACAGGGTCTTGCTGTTGCCTGGGCTGGAGTGCAGTGATGTGATTATAGCTCACTGCAGCCTTCATCTCCCAAGCTCAAGAGATCCTCCCACCTCAGCCTCCTAAGTGGCTGGGATCACAGGTATGCACCACATGCCTGGATAAATTATTTTTTTAATATACTTTTAAAATATTTTGTAGAGACCACGTCTTACTGTGTAGCCCAGACTGGTCTCAGATTTCTGAGCTCAAGGGATCCTCCTGTTTCAGCCTCCCAAAGTGCTGGGATTACAGGCATGAGCCACTGAGGCATGGCTATAGGTATTCTTTATTATCTTTTAATAAAGTTTTATACTTTTTCCATAAAGTCATGTGACTCTTTGAACTTAATCATTTTCTGTTGCTGAGGTAAATGGTATATTTTAAAGCCACAGAGCATCTATTTGTTGTTGGTATTTATAAACAATATTTGCATATCTTGTTAAATTTTGCTACTATGTCTAATACCTTTTTGTCGCTTCCTTTGGAGTTTCTGTATACATAGCTAATCATACTGCCTGGAATAATGGTAACATTGTGGCTTCCTTTCTGGTCTTACGTGTTCTGTCTTGTTTTCTTATCTTATTGCATTGGCTAGGATCTCTAGCACAATGATGAGTAGCTATGTTGAGTAACTGGGAGAGTGCACGGCCTCCTTGTGACTGATTTTAAATGGAAGGTTTCTGAATTGTCACCATCAAGTATAATAATTATGGTAGGTTTTGGACAGATACTGTCTTTTTCAATTAAGTAAGTTCTGTTTCTTGATTGTTAAAATTCTGGGAATGTTAAATATTATTTATTTTTATTATTTTTATTTATTTATTATTTATTTATTTATTTTTTATAGAGACGGAGTTTCACCATGTTGGCCAGACTGGTCTTGAACTTCTGACCTCAGGTGATCCACCTGCCTCGGCCTCCCAAAGTGCTGGGATTACAGGCATGAGCCACCATGCCCAGCTGAATGTTAAATATTATAAAACACTTTTTCTGAATCTACTGTGATAATATGTTCTTCTTCCACTAATTAATGTAGTGAATTATATACTTATGGAAACATAAAATTTTAGGTCCCATGTTATAATATTTGGCCAGATTTTGGCTAAAACATGAATCAGAAATGGATGTTTTGACCTAGTCAGCAGTTATTTCAGCTAACAATTGTTGTGTAACCATCCATTGTAAAACTAAGTGGCTTAAAACAACAATTAAGACTGGGCAACATAGCGACACCCTGTCTCTACAAAAAATAAATAAAATAATTAGCCAATTGTAGTGGCATGCACGTATAGTCCCAGCTACTTGGGAGGCTGAGGCAGGAGGGTTGCTTGAGCCTGGGAGATTGAGGTTGCAGTGAGCCATGATTGCACCACTGCACTCCAGCCTGGGAGACAGAGTGAGAGCCTGCTCAAAAAGGAAAATCCAACCATTTATATTTGGCCATAATTATCCTTCAGTTTGGGCTGGGCTAAGCTGGACAGTTCTTCCGTTGGTCTCACCTGGGGTCACTCATGTGACTGCAGCCATGCAGTGACTTTATTGGATGAGAGAATCTAAGGTGGCCTCACGCATGTATCTGGGGCCTTGGTGATGACTGTCAGCTGAGCCTCTGTCTGTTTGCTCACTGGTCATGATTCCAGCCTCCTTACATGGCCCTGGGATCATTCCAAGGTGAAGGCAGAAGCTGTGGGGCCTCTGAGGCTTTAGCTCCAGAAGCCATCACTTCTGCCATATGCTACTGGTCCTAGCAAGGTACAAGGCCATGCCGGATTCTGTACGGAGAACAGACCCTGGCTCTTGCTGGGAGGAACACAGGTATCCTGGCTGTGGTTTCCCACCTTTTTCAGCAGCTCTTAATGAAGAACCTTGAACAAGTTGGAAGTGGCTGCTAGTCCTTTAGGAGACAAGCATGAGGGAGCCATGGTACCTGGTGCGTACTTAGCAGCTGCCCTGAGTGCGAGTGACATTTATTCTGTATCTCGTCCTCACACATCCTGTGTCCCTGCGTGTCTACTTACTAAAAATTTCCCAAATTACAGAAGGGTTTTGCTACGGGTTGAATGTCTGTCCCCTCCAAAACTCATGCTGAAGTCTAACCGCCATTGCAACGGTATTGACAGGTGGGAGCTTTGAAGGTGATTAGGCCAGGAGGGCTTTGCCCTTGTGGGTGGGATCAACGCATGTTCCACCCCTTTCGCCTCTTTGCTCTTCTGCCTTCTGCCAAGTGAGGATGCAGCCATTCAAGGCGTCATCTCGGAATCCGGATCCACAAGCCTGCTGGGGCTTGGTCTTGGACTTCCCGCCTCCAGGACTGGAGCTCCTTCATATCTCCTCGTTATGGATCACCCAGCCCATGGCATCTGTCCCAGAAATGGAACAACTGGTATGGGCAATGTTCCCAAGGACTCCGGAAAGTAACCTCCAGATGGAAGGTCATTTGTTGCAGGAAACTACATTGGTAAAAAGTCTGTATAGGAAAATCCATTTGTTCACTTCTTGTCGCAAGCCATGCTTGTGCTGGTGGTGGCGATATGGGGACTCCCTTGACCTGGGTTTAGTGGATGCACAATACTTAGAACAGGTGTCCCTGTACACACCAGAGCCACGGCAGACACGGATGAGCTTCCAGTGGCCTCCCTGGAGGAGCTGGGTCTTCCCTCACGTTCCCCAAGGCTGCGGCCCTTGGGGGTTTCTGGAGTTCTGCGGAGAGCTTTAGAGTGACCCCCACCCCACCCTCAATTCGTGCCCTGCCCCTGCATGATTACTAAACTGGAAGGCCCCTCCCTCCTGGGGGTTGCTGAATGCCCCCACTCACCAGCCCCTGAGTGCCTGTGCTCAGGGCACCTGGGTCCCCTCCTTCAGAAGCTCAGGATTCGGTATGACTTTGCTAAGCATTTTCTGGTGATTTATAGTGGGGGGATCTTGGCATACCTGTTCTAGCATATTTCCAGAAACACATTTTCCCGCTTCTCCATGGACGCACAGTATGGGGGGCGGTCAGGAGCATCCCAGGTCAAGTCCCAGCCGCCAGCACCTCGTGTGCCCTTGGCAGCCCTGTGTCACGTGGGGTGGTGGCTGCTCTGCATATTTCATGATTATGCATATCAGGCCCATCAAATGGGGCCCACCTACTAGCTGTTCACTGAATGGCAGCTGATACTGCCGCCCCCACCCCAGATGTCTGCTGGCCTGGGATGGGGGCTGGGGGGGTGGGGCCCGGGAGGTCCTGTCTGCTCCAGGAAGCCTCGTGGCCCCACTCCCTGCCTCTGTCAGGAGCCCTGACTTCCAGTCTCTTATTTGTGCTGACTCTAAATCCTCCTTTCATACTGAGCCCTCTCACCTCGGGGCTCACATGGCTGGCTGCCTAATGACATGTGGCTTGACTGGCTTGAAGGGCTGTTTGCAAAGTGCCAAGTGGGTGACGTCATTTTAAGGGTTTGCTATGCATTTTCACTGAATCCAAACAGCAGCCTTTGGGGTGGCGATGAGGCCTGCGTCTCTGAGGCACTTGGGATCCGAGGGTGGCGGGGTGCTGGCGGGAGGCTGGGCTGTGGTTCCGGTGCTCCGCCAGAAGGAAGAGCCAGTGAAGGGACCGGGCAGGAGCAGTGTCTCAATCTGGGGGCATCTAAACCTCCGACACCCCTTTTCCCATCTACGCTTCCCCTCACAGTTCAGTCGCTCAGGATGAACTCTTAGAAAACATTCCTGATACCCCTTCTCTGTGCCTCCCTCCACCATCAAATCTGCCCACAGTCTGGCCACTTCTGACTCTCACACCCATGCTTTCTCTGCAGCTCTTTCTCCCTCATCTAAATTCCGTCATCTCTCTCCTGAACCACTGTCCCAGCCTCCCAGCCTCTCAGCCTCTCAGCCACCCAGCCTCCCAACCTCCCAGCCTCTCAGCCTCACAGCCTCCAATCCTCTCAGCCCCTCAGTCCCCCAACCTCCCAGCCTCCCAGACCCCCAGCCTCCCAGCCTCTCAGCCTTCCAGCAGGTCCTGTCCTTACTCTATCTCCTCTGGCACATTCCGCACATGGCAGCCAGAGGAAAGTTTAAAAATGCAGCTCAGAGGCCAGTAATCCCAGCACTTTGCGGGGCTAAGGTGCGGGGATCACCTGAGGTCAGGAATTTGAGATCAGTCTGGCCAACGTGGTGAAATCCCGCCTCTACTAAAAATACAAAAATTAGCTGGGCGTGGTGGAGGGTGCCTGTAATCCCAGCTACTTGGGAGGCTGAGGTGGGAGAATCTCTTGAACCTCGGAGATGGAGGTTTCAGTGAGCTGAGATCGCGCCAGTGCACTCCAGCCTGGGCAACAAGAGTGAAACTTTGTCTCAAAAATAAATAAGTAAATAAATTTAAAACAATGCAGCTCAGAGCACCTGGCTCCACGGCTTAGCCTCACTTTGCTGAGGGTGACATCCAAGGGCCTTGGGAGGCCAGGAGGATGGAGCCCCATGGCTGCCATCTTCAGCAGCTCATCCCCTTCCCCTTCCCTCTGACAGCCACCCTGGCCCCTGCAGTGGCAGGGACAGCCCAAGCTCTTGCTCCCTTGAGGAACTGATACATTTGCTTCTGCTGCCTGGAACCCTCAGTCTCAGCCTGAGTGACCCCTCCTCTGAGAAGCTTTCCCTTATTGCCGGCTGCAGCAGTACCCTGCGTGCCCTGTTTCTGAAAGGGTGCATAGGGCCTGACTGTCTTGTCACCGAGGTGCCCCAGCCCCAGCCCAGCTTCACCCCGTCACAGCAGGACATAACCACGTGGGGAGGGCTGGTGGGGCAGCTTTCACCCTGGCCATGCAGGGCCACGCCGTTCTCCTACCTTGGGGTCCGCTGCCAGTGGGGTGGGCCTCCAGGGTCCGGCTGCAGGCCGCCAGGCAGTCCTCATACCTGCCGCTGTGGAGCAGAGCTTCAGGGGACAGGGTGTCACTCCGGGTGCCCCTGGGGTCCAGAGCTGCCAGGAGTCGCTGTCCGCCGATCTCCTGCTGGCCGGCACTGTGCCCAGTCCCCAGGTGCCCCGACAGGTAGTCCTGGAGGGCACTGAGCAGCACGGGGAGGTAGGGTTGCTGGTGGGTGCGAATGAAAGCCACCGTCCTGTCGGCACTGGAGGCGAAGGCCTGGAGGTAGGCAGCCACACCGTCTCCAGCCTGCACCCCGGACAGGACCCAGGCCAGGGCGCGTGTCAGTCGCAGCTCCAGGACTTGCTGGGAGTGAGAGCCCAGCAGGGCACTGCAGCGCTGTGCCACCTCCTCGTGGCGCCCACGGGCCAGCAGACCGGACAGCAAGTGCAGGATAGCGGCCGGGTGGTCCGGGCAGAGGGCGCCCAGGAAGGCAGAGGCCAGCGATCCCGTCAGGGAGACCACTGCCATGCCGTCCCAGTGGATGGTGGGGATCTGGCTGTCCCCGCGGCACCAGGCCTCCAGGGTGGCCACCACCGGCGCCCCCCGACCCTGGGTCAGGGCAGTGTGCACGCTCCGCACGGCCGAGGGGGCGTGGCAGCTGAAGGCGGCCAGGTAGAAAGCGGTGGCCAGAGGCGGCTCCCCCAGTGCCAGGTGCTGCTCCCCCTCCCGGCAGAGGCAGGCCACCAGCTCCCGGGCCGACATCACGCCTGGGTCCCCGACGGGCCCATGTCCAGTCCTCACCGTACCTGGGGGTGAGAGAGCACGGTGAGTACTCAGAGGGCGGCCAGTTCACCTCCCTGTGGCTACCTGTGCCCAGCCTCAAGCCACCTCCACACCTGCCCACTGAGCCCCCAGGGTCAGTGCAGACCCCACTGGGTGAAAACTGGGGAGTCCTGGGCTGGGGCCGCCTGCCACTGTTCACATCTGGGGCCTCAGCCTCCCCCTCTGCCGAGGAGTGGGACAGTGGCCCCGCCCAGCTCATGCCCTCTCAGAATTCCTGACCCCTGAGTGCCCAGGGTGGGAGGGTTACGGTGGCCTGAGGGGTCAGGGTCAGCCCACCCTCGGCCCCTCCTAACCCTGAGCCCCTCAGGAAGGCGCACCCCCTGTCAGTGCAGGCTGCCCTCTCAGCTGGAATCAGGGCCAAACCCCTGCTCACTCTCTCACACCTGGGCCATTAGAGGGGGATGCCCAGTACACCTGCCAGGCCCTTGGGTCAGGGGAGCCATCCTGGCCCATGGGGGGTTCAGTTCTGAGGTTGAGGTTCCAGGGACAGCCCCGGTACTCCCCTCTTCCCCCTCCCGAGGCATCCTGACCTGAAGAACTAGCTCTGAGTGGCCCTTTCTTCCCTCGTGAAACACGCAGCCCCAGCATCCCCTCTCGGACCCACAGACACACTCACACTGGCCTGCAGCTCAGAGGCTGAGCCGGCTATGCCCTGCGGACCCAGGTTCCCTCGTGGGTGGTGGGAGATGGAGGGATGTGGCCGGCTGGACGACCCAGGCCTAGGTGGGGCTCCTGAGACTGCCATGTGCGGGTTGGGGAAGGCACAGCCCGCGGTTTCCCGGGAGAGCGTCAACACCTGCAGGTCTCCTGGTTGTCCTGCAGCGCCCTACTGTGGCCAGAAGTGACCAGGCCTCGGTCCCGCCCGCCCCGCCCCTGCCAGCCTCTAATGGGCTGCCTGAGAGCAGAGAACCCTGAGGTCATGGGGGTGTTGGGGGAGAGGGCGCCTCTGGGCGCCTGTGGGGTGGAGCCCACCACACCCAGGCCAACCTCGACCCTGTCTGCCCTGCCAGGGTGCCCTCAGCCTCCTCTCCTGCAGGTGAGGAGGGCACTTCCCGGAGGCAGGTGGGGGTCGCCTGCCCACTGGTGCACTCAGGCTCCGGCTGCTGTGGGGCCCCTCACCGTCCAGACTCGCTGCCACCCGGTCCTGGAGCCCCTCCCCACAGGCTGCTCCCTGCGCTGGCAGCTGGGACTGGACCTTTTGTGCACGGCCAGCCCTTTCCCCTCCTTTCTCCTTCTGAGAGACCCCGGCAGCCCTGTCCTGCCTGCGCCAGCTGAGCCAGCTGTGCCCTGGGGATTGGAGGGCACATGAGCCAAGGGCGCGCCCCTCCCCATCACCGGGTTCAGTCCCAGAGGCAGCTCTGGGAGCCGAGACCTGAGCCTGCTGCCCAGGAACAACCTGCTTGTTGCTGAGGAAGGGGTGGCAGCATCCGGACTGTTTTAGGAAACCCCACCCTCAGCCCATGCTCCAGGAGCAGAAAGGTGAGCGGGGTGGCTGGAGGTGGTCTAGGGTCCCCAAAGCTGAGACCCCACTGCCGGCAGCTGCCCCGGAGGGCAGGCATGGGTGGGGGGATGGGAGACGCATCCCTGAGAGAGGTCCCTTCCAGTTCAGGATGCCCAGGTGCCCGGACACCAGGCCAACGCTGGTTCCTCCATGGGGCTCAAGGAAGTGGGGGTGGGGGTGCCTGCTGGGGTGGGGACTTTGGTGGGGGGCGGCGTCCCTGATTTCCTCGTTGGCTGAGCCTCCTGGGATGTGCCCTGCCCGCCCCTGCATCGTGGGCAGAGCAGTCACGGTCAAGTCTGAGGGTACAGGGCAGGGGGGTCAGCAGGGCCGGGGCTGCCAGGCCTAGTTCTTCAGCTCCAGGACTTTCACCAGGGCCCAGGGCCTGTGTGGGTAACGCAGCGGGGGAGGTTTATTAAGAGATTTCCCATTACTCCGTGTTGATTACCTTCACTTTAATTGCCCTAATTAGGCGGCAGCTGTGATGGAGTGAAGCTGTCACCAGGGCTGTGGAAGGCCTGGGGCGCAGAGGTGGCGGGTCTGCGCGACAGTTGTGATCACAGCAGTGCTGATAGGACCCCTGAGTCTTTGCCCTGCGCACGGTGCCCTGCCTGGGCCCACGGGCATCGGCTGGATGAGCCTGGCGGTCTCGGAGAGTCTCGAGCCGTGATCACAGCCCTTGCCTGAGGGCAGCAGACCTGGACGCAGGTAACCCCGGGGCCTCCTCCACGTCACCCCCCACTTCACATTCTCGCTTCTGATTCGGCCGCGGACAAAAGCTGGCGGCGGAGCTGGGCAGGGAGGCCGAGGCTGGTGCCCGGCAGTTTCGGGGTCTTGTGTTCGAGTTTGTGTTGCTGTAGTGTGAGTCAAAAGGATTTCTGCCATTTCCAACTCAAGGCTAGCGGAGGGCACGCTGCCCACATGCCCTCCACACAGTCCCGCTCAAGACCACTGGGGACTGACAGTGTGGGGAGCTGGCTCGTCTGATACTGCAGGGGAAACAGAGTTTCAGGGTGATGGAAGCATTTGGCCCTGACTGGACAAGCTTGCACTGACACCCTGGGTGCCAGGACTGAGCAGCTCCACGGGAATCGGCCCCCACCCGCGGGAATCGGCCCCCACCCGCGGGAATCGGCCCCCACCCGAAACAACGACTTGTCCTTAGACCCCTGAAGAGCACTGAGGAGCTACTCCCAACACCCTGGGGGCTGCTCCGCCTGCTCTGAGCCTGCTTGGCTCCCCTGGCTAGGTGGGAGGAGGGGCAGGACACTGCGTCAGCCCCTAGCAAGGCTCCCCTCACCCCCTGCACTCACACTTGCAGAAATGAAAGGGCCTGGCTCCCACGCGGGGCTGAGCAGGAGCACACGGTCCCCACCAGAGATGCCCTCTGGAGGGCCCGCCGCTGGCAGGACCCATCCCAGTCACACCGAAGGCCTGGGCTAAAGTTGCCACTCTCTGGGAAGAGCTCTGGGCCATCTCCAGAATGTTCTGCTTGGGCAGGAGCACAGCAGAGAAGCCGGCAGTGAGAGCAGTAGACCTGGTGGGAGCTGGCTGGCCTGACAGCTGTGGCTCACGGGGCCGTGTGTGGGCTGCAGGCGGCACTCACTCTGCCCTTTCTGCAGGTGCCACAGCAGTCAGGCGCCCGCCCTGGGGCTGGGCTCTCCCGCCTGTCTGGAGCTCCTCTTCTGCTCCCCCAGAGTGGGCACGGGTGTGCCCATTGGGCAAGGGAATCTTCAGGAACCCTTCTCAGGGCCGCCTCAGAGGCTCCCCAAGAGGGATGGGGAGGAGGGATCCAGGGCGCACGTGGTCTTTATGCAAACAGGTGTACTTCATTCAGCCTAGTCAGTGGGACCCCTGTCCTCCAGACACCCGAGTGCCCTCGAAGGTCAGGCCGGCAACTGGGAGGCAGGCCCGGCGGTGAGCTGCTGCTGCTGCCAATCCCCTGCCTGCAGGCCCCTCGAGACCCCGCCAGTGCTGGCAGCCTGAGGCTGATCCTCCCCAGCTGGGAGGAGGGCCACACGCTCCTGTCCCCCGGGGCTGCCAGCGTGGGCGGCCAGTGTGGGAGGCAAGGATCCAGGGCCTTGGCAACCTCTGGGTGGTGGGGCACGTGTCCTTGTCCCCTGACCATCACAGCACAAAGCAGGGGGTCCCCACATCCCAGGCCCAGGTCCCAGCCAGGCCTGCATGCCCTTCTGCAAGGCACGGCCTTCCCGCCGCTTCCCCAGGGCTGCAGCCTCCCCACGCTCTTCCCCGGTAGGCACTCACCTGGGGACGGAGATGAATTTGGCTAAGCCAGCCCGGGTTAGAGAGGGGAAGCCTTAGCAACAGCTCAAGGCTGCACCCCAAACCCCGAAAAGGGTGGCCCTGGCCCTGGGCTCTCTCAGGGTGCTCCCCTGCTCTACTGACCTGGGAGCAGGTGCAACTGTGGTCATTTCCCTGGCTAGGTGCCCACCCCGTACCTCCACCCCACGTGCCCCAGACTGCCCTCCCGGAGTGTGCGAGCCCCTCGGAGCCCTGGCTGTCCGGGCTTAGGACGCTCCTCCATGACTCGGAGCACCTCAGCTCAGGGAAGCCCCTCCGGCCCCGGCGTTTACCTGGGGTATCGTCCAGGAGACCTGGGCAGCTTCAGGGGACCAGGGTGGGGCCGGAGGACATGGCCGTCACCAGATGAAATTTTCGCGTCTTGACCCTGGGCCACACAGGCAGGACCTGCAGGTGGACAGCCAGGCAGAGAAGTGCACAGCCCTCCCTGGCGGAGCCTGGGGTCCAGGAGGCCTCTCTGCTCCACGCCCTCCCTCCCGAGCTAAGCTTCTCACAGGCCTGGCAGCCGGCAGGCGGGTCAGGGCCCATCTCCGCCCCAGAGCTGGCTCCTCTCGTTCCCTGGGGCTCCTGTTCCATCGTTGATCAATAATGCAGTGGAGGGAGGAGCCCCCGTCCTTCCTGCCCCCACCTACCAGCTGCTCCTATTGTTGCCATCTCAGCTGCAGGGGTGGCTTCTGAGGGTCCCTTTGCATTCTGGGGCTGCTGTGGGTGAGGCCGAGGGCCAGGTGCCTGTTTTACGGAGAGGCCAGTTTGCCATGTTCACGTCCTGGCACCTTGGAGGCTCGGGGGTTCTCATGGACCCATGGCTCAGCCGTGGACTTCAGAGTGCCTCTGGGGGATGCTGGAGGAGGAGGCTCTCTAGGGGCTGGCACTCTGGGTAGGGAGGAGCTTTGCTGAATGGTGTGGCAGGTTTCTGAGGCCACAGAGGACACTCAGCCCTACAGTGTCCTGCCTGGCCTGCAGGGACTCTGACCACGCAGCCCCAGGGGAAGGGCCAGGTCAAGGAAAGGGCCACAACCCCGCAGCCCCTCCCAGACCTCATCTGTCCTCACATCCACACCTGCCCATCCACAGGCCCCCAGCTTCCTCGCCAAGGCATACCCTGGGCGTGATGGCTTCTCATCTTCCACCCCTGTGAGGCTCCCACTCCAGGCTGCCCACCATAGTCCCGTCCGCTCCCACACTCGGGATCTGTGCCCTCATCTCCCAGCGCCTGGCCACTCAGCCCAGCCATGCCGACCCCTTCCTGGGCTGGACCCCATCCTGTTCCCCACAGCCTGTTCCCAGCGCCTTTGCACGGCTGGCTGCTGCCCCCACAGCCTGGAGGTCTGGGCTCAGGCTCCTTCCTTCAGCAGACCTTGGCTGACTTTCCCGCCTTACGCAGCCCCACTGCTGCTCCCTGGCCCCGCCCCCTCTGCCACCCATTGTCCTGTTTGCATTGGTGGCGTTTCCTCCTTGGTGTGTGGGTGAGGAGGGCAGGGGGTGCCGCCCCCCAGCAGGTGCCTGGCAGGTAGAAGAGAAGCGAGGGAAGGAGTGAAGGAAGGAACGAGGGAGGGAGGCCGAATGGAGGCGACTTCTGTGACCTCGGCGTTACACTGGGCCGGGGAGAGCCCGGTTTCCCTGGGACGAGAGCGGCCGAGAGTCACAGGCCTCCCAGACGCACCTGGGCAGGGCAGGGTTCTGCTCCCGCCACGCCGAGAAGCCCGGGAAGCTCCACGTTCTCCTGTGTCTTTTCCTCTCCCTGAAACTTCCCAACCAACAGGCCCCGGGGAGAGATTGATGAGCGTGGGGCGGGAGCTGGCGGCCGGGTTGTGTACACAGCCGGTGCTCGTGTGAACTAACGGAGTTTATTAACCAGGCAACCCGGAATCATTAATCACGCAGAAAAATAACACAGCGAAATGACTTTTCAAAATGCCATTGGTATAATTATCGTCTTGCCCGTTACACTAAATGCCGCCATTTATATCTGTGATACTTAAGTATGCAAACAGTAATTAACGTGGTAATGAACCGGGGACCCCAGAGCCTCCCCTCCCTGAGCTAATTTGCATGTTAATTATCATTAGCGACCAGGGAAACAAGTTATAAACAGCCTAATTAGCAGCCGGATCATTTTTACAAGAGATGGCATGCACTTTGACACGTGAACCAGTGTGAGATGAATGCATTCAGGCGAGGCTGCCCCTCCCGCGGGGTGGGGGTGGGGTGGGTGGCCTGGGCGGTCTCTGGGTCGTCCATCAGCAGGGTGCTGTTAGGAGGTGACGGCCGATGACCTCAGACTGGCCCTTGAATGGCGGGGCTCTGGTTTCCCTCTCCTCCTTGGGTCTTGGGTTGGTGTGACCAGGAAAGGGGGGGCCCTGGTAAAGAAAAATTATTCTAACCTTTGGCAAGGAAGACTTTATTCAAGACTATTGCCCAGGGGAGAGAGATGGTTCCATCCCGGATGCCAGGACAAGTGGAATTCACAGCCCAGGAGCAGGGTAGGGCCTTGGTGGATGGATGGAAAATTTCAAAGGGGAGACATCAGGGCAGGGAGATTCTTGCTCAAGGCAGAGTGATCCCATATCCAGGGCGGGGATTGGCTCGAAGCTGCCTTAGTGGGATTGTGACAGCTGGACCCTGCAGGCTGAAGCGGGGCCCAGATGAGGCCCATTGAGAAGAGCACTCAGCAGCCAGCTGAGTTTCCCATCCCAAAGCCCAGGTCGTCTGCTTTTGTGCCTGTTCCCTCTCCTGGGCTCTGAGCCTCTCGGCCAGCCGGGGCTTTGCTCCTCCCAAGAGACGCCATTTATCCAACCAGACACGTGTGCCCCACCCTCCCCCACCTTCAGAGCAGCCCTGTGGGGGTGAGAACTGTCACCATTTCAGCAAGCAGGAAGCCCAGGGACCGAGGGATGGGCTGAGCAGCTGCTGAGCCCCGGGACCTGATAGCCTCCCTGCTGCCCCTGGACACACTAGGCAGTTCCTGTCCCAGGGCCTTTGCGTCACAAAGAGCCCTGTGCAGGCTGGCGTTCACCCTGACTGCACCATTCAACCTCCAGCCCATCCTTTCCCACAGAATTTTGCTCAGGCTCTTGCCTGGTGTCGGCGTTGTCCTGCGTGTCTCCCTGGTGAGAGTGCCGGCTATGGGGGCAGGAGATGCGGCCCGGTGACCAACCCCTCCCCAGCGCCTTGATCAGCCCGACTTGCAGCACCTCCCCAGCACGGTGGAGTGGGGGCAAGGCTGGCTGTGAATCACCCCAGAGTGCGGGCTGAAGATGTTTTTTGAAAAGGGCTCCGACTGCAAAGTTTACGTTCCACTCAGCCGTGGTAGCACAAAAGTAGCCCGGGGGGACAGCATGCAGACCCTCGGCCAGCCCTGCGCCCACGGCATCCAACGCTGGCATCCTAGAACCAGATCCCTGGCTGGCTACCTGCCGCCTCAGACGCCCGCCACGCTCCGTCTTAGACCCTCTGAGCCTCACCTGCCCTTCTCTCCGTTTGATGTAGGCTCTGGGTGATTTCAGACAGCAGCATCCGACACCGTAGGGCTATCTCTTGCCTCCTGCCCGGGTCCCTGAGGATGCAGCTGCAGGGCCGTGCCCAGAGCCCGCAGGGCAGTCAGCGCCCAGGAGCCGGGGGGAGCCGGGAGTGTGAGCGCCTCTCCTTTTCTGTTGCACAAAAGAAGGTCCTGGGCACAGATCACTGCGTGGGGTTCCCTGGGCCACGTTCGGGGGACACCTGGTGTCTCATCTACCTCGAGACCACCTCCTACGGCTTCCCTCTCTCCGTAGGTCATCACTGCTCCTGGCAGGGTGGGGTGGATCCCAGGATCCCAGGGATCACAGGCCAGCGGGGGACCAGCTGGGGGAGGGCAGCTCTGGTTCAGTGTCCCCGGCCCTCCCTGGGGATCAAGGTTCTGTCACAGGGGTCTCCAGGCCAGCTCCAGCACCTAGCACAGGGCCAGCTCTGGCTCTAAGGCCTGTGTCTGAGCCAGGGAAGAGAGAGGAGGAGACCCCTGAGGCAGCACAGGGGGTCCCCAGGGGCTGAAGCCGTGGTGGGGTGTGGGGTATGGAGGGCCATGCACAGAGGGGCTGCGTGGTGCTGTGTTCAGGCTCTGGCTGAGACAGGCGCTGAGAGGAGACATGCCTGGCTGTGTGGATGCTGAAGGCGGCCGCAGCGCCCGGGGGACAGGGAGGAGGCGGCCTCGGTCTCCTGATATTGCCTGGTGGGCCTGGGGCTTGACTGGGGCTTACCAGGCAGTGGGGGAGCTGTTACCCCGGTCAGGGCCGGCCCATCTGCTGCCCCTGCGTGGCCTCCTGGGCTGAGGAGTGTGCAGGCACCTGCCTGGGCAGCTCTGATGGTCGATGAGCCCGTTATCTTCCCAGTTATTAGATGTGGGTGGCCTCGGGGAAGTTCTTGGTGGTAGAAGGGAAAAGCCCCTTCTGGGCTGTCAGCAGAGAACCCCAGGGTGCAAAGTTCTAGGAAGTGAACTGAGAAAAATACTTCTGGTTTCAGTTTGAAAAAAAAAATGGCTTTTTTTGGATTATTTTAAAATACTTTAAAGATATTTAAAAATAATGGCTGGCCAAGGTGGTTCATGCTTGTAATCTCAGCACTTTGGGAGGCTGAGGCAGGACAGCTTGAGGTCAGAAGGTGGAGATGAGCCTGGGCAACATAGGGAGACCCCATCTCTACAAAGAAAAGAAAACTCACCTGTCGCCCCAGCCTTGGTGCCCGTGTAAGCTCAGTGTGAGTGGTTAGCGAGTATCAGGCAGCTGCTGCCGCTGTGACAGACATCTCCGCTTCTCCGCAGTTCCCAGCGGCTCTGCTGGCCCGGCTTCGCGGATTTAACCCCACTGGCCTTTGCATTCCAGACCTCAGGCTGCAGGAGCATGTGTCTGGGCCCCGATTCGCTTGTGTGGAGGTGTGGGGGGCAGCATCATGACCCCCTGAATGTCCACGCCTAATCTCTGGAAGCTGTGGTTGTGTGACCTCCTGTGGCTGAGGGGCTTTGCATGTATGATTAGAGATCTTGAGCTGGAGAGAACCCTGGCACCTGGATTTTCACAATGGATGGCAGGAGGGTCGGAGCCAAAGAGCAGAGTGACGTGAGGGTGGAGGCTGAGGTCAGAGGAAAGCGAGGCTGCGTGGACCGCGATGGTGGAGGAAGGGGCCGTGAGTCAGGAATGTCGTAGCCCCCAGAAGCTGGGCAGGTGAGAAGCTGAGTCTTCTGTGGAGCCTCTAAGGACGGCAGCTCTGCTCGCACCTTGATTTGGCCCAGTGGGACCCGTTGGAGGCTTCTGACCTCCAGAACGACAGTAAATTTCTGTTGTTTTTGTTGCAGTCTCAATAGGAAACTAAGAGTGGGGAAGGGGCGAGAGGGGTCCAGCCGACCCCGGCAGGTGCATTTTCCATGGATCTGATGGGCTGCACCTCACCTGTGTCCATGTTCCGTTGGTCAAGATGTGTCACATGGCCAGGCAGGAAGCCGTGGCACCAGGAACACATCTCCCTCCAGGGAGGCAGGTGGCGATAGGAGAGCTGGTGACGGTCGGGCTCACAGTCCCAGCACCAGGTCACAAATGTCTGCTTCACTGATGCATGCAAAGCACCCAGACCCTGACAGCCCTCACCAGTCACGGCGTCGTGCACAGCACCCAGCATCTGGTGATGGCCGTTGTGTCTCACCTGCCTCCTCTTGACCTGGAGACCTGTGTACTAAGAAGACGTGTGACCGGCCCTGCTGGGCCCTGCACAGCACCGAGCTGGGGACAGGCTTGTCTCAGTAAACATGCCCCCATGGAAGGGGATTCAGGGGACCCACAGCAGTCACTGGTCCCTGGGGATTCTGGAACGCCCCTGGGACTGGTGGTGATGTCACCCGTGCTGGGGTAGGAATGCTGGTTCTTCACCCTGGGAGAGCTCCAGCGCCTGGGCCAGCCTTCCTTTCCTTCATCCTCCTGGGTTGCATCTGCAGAGCCTCAGGGAACACCTCTGAGGGGCTCAGCCCGCTCCCTGCCTGTAGGAAGCTGGGGCCGAGGCCTTGAGTGGTCATCGTCTGTGTTAAGCCGGGCTAGATGCCCTCTGTTCAGTATGACTGTCTGGAAATCTTTTTAGAATTAAGATATTTGGTTCCATCCAGCTCTGTGTTCCAAACCCACACTCACAGTTCCTTCCCTGCTTCTTTCTTTGACTTCATCGCAGGTGTCTGGGAAGAGCTGCCCTAACCCCACCAGGGGCTGTACGGAGGGCTCAGAGCCCTGTCCCTGCTCTGGCCTCTATCCAGGCTGTGTCTTGCTTGGGGAATCTTGCTGCTATCTCTGACAATGAGGTGCCTCTTTTGGCTCTGCAGTCCCCAGCATCTCTGGGTACCATTCCCCTTTCATCCCTCCTTGTAAGCAGACCAGTGATTCTCAAAGACCCTCTTCCTGCAGAGCTTCCTACTGAAGGCAGCTAAAGAAAGCCAGTGCACCCTGCCTGGAGCCTGTCTCAGAAGCTGCACAGCCACGGTTCATCAGGCACAGAGTCTGCCTTCTGGGTTCCCCCGGGCAGCTGCTGCCTGAACTTTGTGACCACTTCGTGGAGCTTCCAGCCTCGTGCAGGTTTTCTCGCCACTGAAGCCAGTGGCACAAGGCTGTGGCTGCACCCTCACTTCTGGTTGTGATTTTTCCTGTATCAGTCAGCTTTTGCTGCCGTAACAAATGGGCCCAGTGTCTTGGTGGCTTACAGCAGTTCACTCCTTGGTCACCTTCCATGGGGAGTGCCAGCTGTCTCTGAGTGTAAGGACAGGGGCAAAGGGGGCACAGCCAAGCCATAGCAGAGACGCTTACTCCCACTGGCAGACAGCATAGGCACTCCCATGCCATCCACTGAAGCAAGGGAGGTGGCTGAGCAGGGTCAGCAGAGGAAAGATCTGCCCACGGGGAGGCCTGGCAAGGTAGGGGAGGGAACAGACCCTTTGCCAGGGCCTGGGAAGTCAGCTCTTGCAGTGTGACATGTCTGCAGAAACACAGGGTCAAATACAATGAAATGTGTTTCCCCACAGGAGGACTTCCCAGAGCCTTTACTAGGCTAATGTGTTGTGATATCCCTGAATGGGACTCCAGCACAGAGCCTCGCCCAAACGCCTTTACCCGGGAGGCACTCCCCTGCCCCAGAGAACCCACGGGCATGTCACAGAGCCCGGTGGGGAGGTGCTGTTCTCACACCCAGGTGGGGTGCCGTGAAGTTCTTGAATTGCGTGCCTAGTGACTGACGTGACTACCCCTACATATTTTGGAGGGCTGTGTGTAGCATGACTCCAAGCCAAGAGAGACAGGCAGAATTCACTCGGAAGGCACTTGGTCACCCAAGGGAGTTGTCCTGTCCTACAAGGGCAGAGGAAAAGAATCCCAGTTCAAAGGACTTCAATCGGAGTTACAGAGGGGCTGAAGGCTGTGAGGGGTGGCATTCAAGTGTCTGCAAAACCAGCTGAGAAGACATTTTTATGTTTTAAGAGACGCAGCAAAAGCACATCTGCCAGCGTTTGCTGCAGCAACAGACAAGCGTTGTGATATGGCCTGGCTCTGTGTCCCCACCCAAATCTCATCTTGAATTGTAATCCCCACATGTTGGGGGAGGAACCTCGCGGGAGGTGATCAGATCATGCGGGCAGCTCCCCCCATGCTGTTCTCGTGGTGGTGACTGAGTTCTCACGAGATCTGATGGTTTTATAAGGGGCTTTTCCCCCACTTCGCTCTGTACTTCTCCTTCCTGCCACCATGTGCAGAAGGACGTGTTTGCTTCCCCTTCGGCCATGACTGTAAATCTCCTGAGGCCTCCCCAGCCATGGGGAACTCTGAGTCAATTAAGCTTCTTTCCTTCGTAAATTACCCAGTCTCAGGTATTTCTTCATGACAGTGTGAAAACGGACTGATATGCCCTGTGTCTTGGTGGCTTATGATGACTGTTTAGGGATCACATTCTATGCGGACCTCTGGTTGACTGCAGTCTGCTGGGCTTTGCTGGGCATCTAGTCTTGATTCAGATCAGCTTGGAGCCAGGGTGGCAGACTCCTCTGGGGCACTGAGATGACTTCATCTAAACTCACTGGCTTGGACTGTGCCCCTGTTGAGTTCTGGAGCCGTTTCACAGTGGTTAGGAACAGCCTCACCGTGTGGACTATGAGAAAGGCAGCTCAGACCCATGCCATCATCTGCCTGTGAGCCCCTGCCCCTGTCCCTGGGAGGAGGGGTGCATGTACAGGATTGACACAGGGAGGCCAAACAGTCGTGTTCAGATCTCGTTGACAAATTTGGAAGTCATGTCTCTCTGTGTGGTATTTTAGCACTTGCAATGTTTAAGAGAACGTGGCATGTTACATTCTCCAATAGGTCAGCCTTTTGATTCTAGTTTAAGATTTGTCGCAGAGAATTGACTCAGGTTTGTGACTTTACTAAGCATATAAATAGTTTTGGAATTTTAAGGGAATTTAAAGGTTCTTTTATGTTTATCAATTTAATTCACTAAAAATCCGAGAGGTATTTAATAAGTACCTGAGAAGGTTTGTTTATGAGGTGATGGAAGTACTCAAAAAAACTGAACTGTAACGAATGTTCACTGCAGCACAGTTTACAATAGCAAAGACTTGGAACCAACCCAAATGCCCATCGCTGATAGACTGGACAGGGAAAATGTGGCACATATACACCATGGAATACTATGCAGCCATCAAAAATGATGAGTTTGAGTCCCCTGTAGGGACATGGATGAACCTGGAAACCATCATTCTCAGCAAACTGACACAAGAACAGAAAATCAAACACTGCATGTTCTCACT
The DNA here is from genome assembly GCA_004027835.1 of Alouatta palliata. Classification (NCBI taxonomy): domain Eukaryota; kingdom Metazoa; phylum Chordata; class Mammalia; order Primates; family Atelidae; genus Alouatta; species Alouatta palliata. The sequence continues at coordinate 24,171 of PVKV010020869.1, forward strand.
CATAGGCGGGTGTTGAACAATGAGAACACGTGGACACAGGGAGAGGAGCGTCACTCACTGGGGTCTGTGGGGGGGGAACTAGGGGAGGGACAGTGGGGGGTGGGGAGTTGGGGAGGGATAGCATGGGGAGAAACGCCAGATATAGGTGATGGGGAGGAAGGCAGCACATCACACTGCCATGTGTGTACCTATGCCACAATCCTGCATGATCTGCACATGTACCCCAGAACCAAAAATGCAATAAAATAAATATTAAAAAAAATCTAACTGTATTCTAGGTATAAGGATCTAAAATGTTTAAAGGAATTTAGCTATTCCCCCATTAACAATGATTGCATTTTAATTGAATTAATTGTTTATTTTTTGAGATAGGGTCTTACTGTGTCGCCCAGGCTGGAGTGCAGTGGCACGATCTCTGCTTCCTGCCACCTCTGCCTCCTGGACCCAAGTGATCCTCCCGCCTCAGCCTCCCGAGTAGCTGGGACCACAGGCGTGTCCCACCACACCCGGCTAATTCTTGTATTTTGTTGTGGAGATGGGGTTTTGCCACATTGCCCAGGCTGATCTCAAACTCCTGGGCTCATACAATCCACCTGCCTTGGCCTCCCAAAGTGCTGGGATCACAGGCGTGAGCCACTGTACCTGGCCTGAAAATGATCGTTGCAATTTTAAAATAGAATAAAATAATAGTCAGATTTCTGTTTGCAACTCAGGAACTTAGGAAGAACTCGGTTTTTAACTTTTTAAGACCCCCGTGGGGTGGCAGCTGGGGCTTGGGGGCAGGGAGCAGGAGGACCAGACTGGGCGAGGACCAGACTGGGCAAAGACCCTGGTGGAAGGAGGCAGGGTCTTCACCTGCAGCCTGGTTACCCCTGGCTTCCCGCCTGAAGGGTGAGGCTGGTCTGTCCCTGTACCTCCTGTTTGGGGCTGCAGCCTCTACCCAGAGGGAATGCACCTAATCACACAGCTCAGTCCCTGTGATCCTGGCCCTGGCCTCCACACAGCCAGCACCGCCCCATGCTGGGCAGGAGGGTGAGGACCCCAGGGTCTGGACCAGGCAGTGCTGACCTGGGATTTGTCACATTTTTGTGTGTTGCCTAGGCTGTGGCTGTGGTGGCTGCAGAGCTGACGCCTGGTTCTGTTCTTCTGCTATCTACTCTCATCATATTGGAAAAGCATGTTATTTTTAAAGTATTCAAATCTCATTTAAAAATCAAATAAACTAAATATTTGCTACGTTTGAGATGTGAAGTTCCTAAGTATATGACAACATTAACCAAAAATAAATGTTTATAAAACTCTAGTCATCAAACATTTACTATTCTAAAAGAAGGTTTCAGCAGATAAATGAATGAAAGCAAAGCGTGTTGTAAAAAATTAAACTCACGTAATAAGAGAAAAGCTGGAGCCCTGCAGGTGGTGGCTCACACCTGGAGTCCTAGCACTTTGGGAGGTCGAGGCGGGTGGGTTGCTTGAGCCCAGGAGTACAAGACCAGCCTGGGCAACACGAAGAAACCTTGTCTCTACAAAAAAATACAAAAATTATTCAGGAGTGGTGGCATGCCCCTGTAGTCCCAGCTAATCAGGAGGCTGATATGGAGGACTGCTTGAGCCTGGGAGGTCAAGGCTGCCATGAGCCATGACTGTGCCACTGCACGCCAGCCTGGGTGGTAGATATCAGTCAGTGATCACTACTTAACAAATCGCCTCAACAGTCAGTGGCTTGGAACAATCCATATCAATCATTGTTCCCGTGCTTTTTGGTCAGCAGAGGATGGAGCAGGGTGACGCTGCAGGTCCCGGCTGGCTCTCTCCATGGCTGAGGCTGGACTGGCTGTGCACTGAGTCTCCTCAAGCCTCCTCTGCATGGCCTCTCATCCTCCAACAGGCTAGCTTGAGCTTGTCCTCACGGCAGAAGCAGGTTTTTTTTTTTGGAGTGGGGAAGGAATGGATGGAGGAAGCCCCGGGGCTGCTGTGAATTTATCAGCTGCCACATTCACGTATCACAGTGGTCAGCCTGGACTCAACGCAGGTGGGGTCAGCCTGCATCTCCTGCAGGAAAAGTAGCCACCCCACCTTGCAAAGGATGCCACGACGGGAAGGATGGAGATTCAGCTGCTCCGAGGTGCTGCTGCTTTTTGGACTTTGAGACATTCTTTTAACCCTCTTCCGGTGCCCTAAGAATACTCGCGAGCAGTGCTCACGGCTGCAGGATTTGCTGAGACAGCTTTGCCGTAAAATATCTGGCTTTTATTATTATTTTTGCATCGCTCTAGAATATCGACTTTGGAAACAAAATTCTGTTTGTGTTACTCTGTTTCCAGTAGTGGTATTTCCATTTACAGAATGTCGTAGTTTCCAATCGCTGAAAACACCGTGGCATTCCCGTGCATGATGGCGACTTTGCTCTCAAACAGTTCTTGGCCAAGGAGTCATTGGATGAATCCAGTTTTTCCGAAATAGATGATTCTGATGATTCAGACGATTCTGACGTCAGTTCTGTTTAGACATAACTCCAAGAACAGTTTTCATATTTTATTTTCACATTGAAAATCAGTCAGATTTGTTTCAGCCTCAAAGAGCATGTTTATGTAAAATGAAATGAGTGCTGGCAGCCAGCTGAACTTTCTTTTTTCTAAGCAGGAAAACTGAATATACTTAAGGTACTGCTCTCTCCCTCTAGGCATCAAGCTATCGTCGTTTAGAGGGCGTTTGCCGTTGTCTTCGTCCCGAGGCTTCTGCCGTCTGCATGGAGATTCCAATGCATTTATTACCGTATCAACCCCCCTGCCATTGGGCTCACATTTCACTGTTTTGGAAGCTGGAATGACTGCTGCGCCCTGGGTGCTTGTTCTGGCTCCTGTGGATGGGAACCCCCTACGCTTCTAGGCTCTGCATGGGTTCGTCTTTTTTAATAAATTGAGCAATTGAATTATTGATCCTTGTCTCATGATATAAAGGATTGGATTTTGATTTCTGAAATCATGGCAGTATTCCAGTAAATGCTCTAGGATCTCGGTTCTAGGCAGCACGGTATTGCGGCATGCCAGGACACAGGTGTCCCTGGAAGTGGGCTGCCTTGCCTGGGCTGCACCCTGCTTTCTTTGTCTGCCGGTCAGCAGGAGCCCCTGTTCCGAGGGTGCTGCTCCCCTGCCAAGCCCTTCCTGCGCCTTCCCACGCCCCAGGACAAGGCCCACGGTGCCCACGGAGGCCATGGAGGCCACGGGTCTGGCTGGGGCTGCTGTGGTGGTCTTGACCTTGACCCTGTGACACTGGTGTGTGCTGAATCATCTTACTGTTTTCCTCCTGCATCTCAAACACACTCACCTCTTCGTCCTCCCTTGGCTGGTGAGGGGGTTCAGTGTCCATCTTTTCCAGGCTCCCCATCCCTCCACGGATTTTGTAGAAGCTACCAGGCCCTCCAGGGCTCAGGGCTGGCACCCATGCTCCTCCTGCCCCTGCTCCCACTGGGTTAGGGGTGTCAGCCGGGGCCCCCGCTTCTGCTGTTGGTGGGACCACCACAACCAACCACTATGGGAACCGGGTGCACCCCAGGCTCTCCCTGCTGCCTGCTTTGCCGGGGGTGCAGGGGAAATAGACCCTGCTGTGCCGGTCCTCTCCTCCCTCTCCAGCTCTTGGGCCTTCCCTGAGCTCTGGCTTCAAGTGTTCCCTTCATGTTCTCCTTGCCAGGAAGCCCCAAACTTTCTCAAGACACCAGAAACACAACGGCCCTTTCTGCATGTGTGTGTGTGCGTGTGTGCACATCTGTCTGCATGTAAGCGTGCAAGCATGAATAATGTGTGCATATGCCATGCTCATGGGTCTGTGTGTGTGCCTGTGCACAGAGGTACATCTGTTCATGTGCCCAGGTGTGAGCGCACACACACATATACATGCATGTGTCCCTGTGAGTGTGTGCAAAAGTGCAATGCACATATGTACATAAGCCTGTGTGCATATACATATATGTGCACATGTGCCTCAGGTGCATGTTAGACACGTGAGTGTGCATTTGTGCACATGTGTGTACAGATGCATATGTGTACCCCAGCCCGCTAGTGAAACCCGACACCTGTACAGTGCCAGTCCTAGGCAGGTGATCCCGCAGTCCTGTCCTGCAGCGCTTCTGATCTTGAGGCACTCGCCAAGGGGGGCTACCGTTTCCGCATTTGGACAGATTCATTAGAAAGCTAATTTCGGGGTCCTCATTTGCCTGGGCCTCTTCAAGGCACTACGCCTAATGTTATGCCCTTTCTCTTAAAGTGGGCTCCCAAATTGAAAAGCTCTACACCTACAAAGCCTGGATCTGCTTTATTCTCATTTTCAAATGAAGGGAACAGGCACAGAGAAGTCCAAGAATTTGTGCAGGGTCATGTGACCAGTGCCAATGTTCTGTGGTCCAACTGTTGCAGCCTCTCTCCCTACACACACCTGCATGCAGGCACCTGCACACACACACCTACATGCACACATCTCTACACTCACACACCTGCACGCACACAATGCACACCCACACACATCTGCACATACCTGTATGCCCATGCCTGAAAGCTACACTTGTATTCACATACCTGCACACCCCCACACAACTGCACACACATCCCTGCACACCCATACACACCTGTACACCCACCTACACACACCTGCACGCATACACCTGGACACACACACCTGCATGAACACACCTGCACACACCCACCTGCACACACCCACCTGCACATGCACACACCTGCATGCATACACCTGCATGCACACACCTGAACACACACACCTTTACACAGCCACCTGCACACATACACCTGCACACACACACCTGCACACACATACCTGTACACACACATCTGCTCACACACCTGCTGCACACACGTGCTCACCCCACACATGGGCACATACACACCTGTATGAACACACATGCACACCCACACACATCTGCACACGTGCCTGCATGCACACACCTGACCAGCTACACACACCTGCATGCACACATCTGTACACTGCTACGCCTACCATCATACATAGAAGCACACCTGGTGGGCACACTTGCCTGGCTCTGCCACACAGCTGTGTTTTCTGGGGATGCCCTGTAAACCCCAAGATAGATGCGGCCCCTCCTTTCTGTTCCAGAAACAGCAGCTCTTTCCCTCCTCCTGCGTCTGACTTTGCTGGGCCCTGTCTTTGGGACTCAGCTCCCCTGCCCCACCCTCCCACACATCTTCCCTGGGTGCAGTGCCCAAGCCCGTGCCCACGGCGCTCTGGAGTCAGCGCATCTCTGTCCAGGACTGACTCCACTACTTCCCTGTCTCGTTGCCGCCCCATGACCAATTCCCCACGTTTGAAAGTGGGAGCATCACGATCTCCCTCCCAGGAGGAGAGGAGAGTGAGTGAAGCGAGAAAACCTCTAATGACTAATCGCCCCTGATGACCCCTGCCCTGCACCGGCTCCAGGACCTGCCTTCACCTCCAGGGCTTCAGTTTCTCCCCTAATGACCCCTGCTCTGCACTGGCTCCAGGACCTGCCTTCACCTCCAGGGCTTCAGTTTCTCCCCTGAGTGACTCCAAATCAGCTAAGAGGTCCAAAGAGTCATTCAGGTAGGCTGTCCCTAGGAGTTCCAGCTGTGAGGAGTGGGCCTGGTATAGCGTCCTCCATGCTCCCACCCTGTGCACATGGATCCCAGGCAGGGCCGAAGTGCCAGGCCAGGGGTCCAGGGTCTTGAGGGACCAGGGGTTGAGGGGCTGGGGGTCAGGGAGCCAGCAGGTAGGCGCTTTAGGGCCCTGGGAGACTAGAGGCAGGGGGCCAAAGTGCTGGGCCAGGAGGCCTGTGGGGTGGTGGCCCTGCGTTCTTAGCAACGAGGTCTCTGGTGAGGGGTGGAGGGGAGCCCAGCCTTGGATCTGAGTCCTGCAGGCGCTCTGGTGAGGGGTGGAGAGGAGCCCAGCCTTGGATCTGAGTCCTGCAGGCACTCTGGCCAGTGGGTCCAGCTGCACAGACGTTCCAGGAGTTATGGTTCAGGGGACAGAAATGGCCCAGTTATTGCCATCAGGACAGATAAACAGTTGGCCCTGATGTTTTTCCCACCAAGATCACCAGCCCCTGTCTCTGGAGCCAGAAGCCATTCAGCTACATTGGCTGGCAAGTTCTGCTGGCCGCCTGCAGAACCCTGGCATTCTGGAGGGACTGTGGCTGGGGGTGGCATCAGGGTGGGCCACAGAAGTCAGAACCTCCAAGCCAGGCTTGGCATTCAGCTCCAGACCAGCACAGCCAGGCCTCAGGGGGCCAAAGAGGGTCCCATGGCCAGTGCCAGGCCTCCCGTGGCTTCTGGGACAGGCGGGCTGGGAGTCTGCAGGCTTGGGGGTGGCTGCTGGACACTGATGGAGTCAGGCCCTAAGCGCAGATCGCCTGACTCTGCTGAGCTCCACAGCTGTGCGTGCTCAGATGCGGCCCCCAGGGAAGGGGTCGTGGGTGGATGGGCCTAGGGGAACCAGCTTCTAGGGCAATGCCCCTGAAGCCGCCGGTCCTCACACTCACCTTTCTTGCAGACAGAGCCTACACCCACTGAAGTCCACAGCCCACCTCACAGCTGCTTTGGAGAAGAGGTCTTTTCGGGTCCAAGGGCGGTCCCAGCCCCACCAGCCGAGGCCCTGCTTAGCCCTCTACCTCCCCTGCTCCAGACGCCTGCCTCCGGGCCTCCCTCCAGAGCGTCTCTGCCCGAGGCAGCCCCCAGACCACTTGCCTGTGGGAGGACGAGCCCTCCACCGGGGCTGGCCGGGATGTGCGGCCTGAGGCTCCAGGTCTTAGTGTCTCCAACAGGGCAAGGGGCGGGGAGGGCGCTGATGCTCGTGTGGCTCCCCGTCCAGGGCGAGAGGTGCCCTCTGGAGAGAGGCGTAGGGCGAGAGGTGGGCACATGGGGGCTGAGCAGCTCCACCTCTGGACGGCTGTCTCCCGGCTGTGCCTCAGTTTTCTTCTCAATGCAATGAGGCTAGCGATCGATGCCTCTGCCGGGGCTGTCGGGGAGGGATCGGGGGCCCCTCCAGAGCTCACCATCACTGCTCCTGAGTCCTGGCCCTGCCCCTCTTGGTGGCATCTTGGGGTGCCCAGAGTCCGCACTGGGGTAGTGGCTGCTTGGCCTTCTCTCGCGGTCACTGCTTGTGGACACCAGCAGAGGGCGGCCACACACCACGCACAGCTGGGCTGTCCATGCCGGAACCCCCTCTCCTCTCCGGGTACAAGTCGGGGGAGGCTGGGGAGGGGCTCAGCACACACGGACCTGGATCTGGGGTGGGAAGAGGGTGGTGGAGGCCTGGCCCAGAGGCCCAGCCCCACGCAGTGGACAGGTCGGGGGTGGGGCTGGGCCTCTGGAAACCCACAGAAACAAAGATGTCTACCACAGTGCCATTTACATGCTGGAACCGGAACAGCAGAGAAATCACTGCAGTCATCAAACGGAACTTTATTCTACTAACAACACGAATCTTAATATGAAGAAGCAGATAGGACCCGTGTTCTTTCCTCTGGCTGCTATAAAAATGGAAACAGACTTAGTGCTTAGAACCACATATTTCTTATGGTAGAATTCTGGAAATCTGAGTCCTGAAATGAAGGTGTGGCAGGGCGGGTTCCTCCGGGGGGCCGAGGGGAGAATCTGTTCCTTGCCTTTTCCCTTCTAGAGATGCTGAATTCCTTCGCTCATGGCCCCTCCTCCATTCTCAAAGGTGGCAGCTCGGCTCTTCTGGTCCCTCTCTCTGACCTCTGCTTCTGCGCCCACATCCTCCTGCTCTGACCCCCCTACCTCCCTCTTAGGAGAGCCCCGTGATCACACGGGGAATCCCCTGGGTAATCCCAGAGAACTTCCTCGAGGGCCTCAATTTACCCCTCTGCGCCGTTCCCTTTGCCAGGAGTGATGATTCCTTTTATGAGTTAACTTGACTGGCCCGTGGGGTTCCCAGACGCTAGGTCAGTGTGACCCTGGGTGGGTCTGTGAGGCTGTTTCTGGGTGAGACTGACATTTGAACGGGTAGACAGGGCAAAGAAGGCCTCCCTCTGCTATGCGGGTGGCCTCACCCAGTCAGCTGGAGGCATGCAGATAATTAAAGGGGTGACCTCCTCAGACAAGAAGGAATTCACTCTGCCTTCAGCACTGAAGGAACCAGGAGCTCCTCCGGGTCTGGAGGCTGCAGATGGCAGAAGGTGGGATCTGTCGGCTTTCCCGATCCCAAGAGCTCTTCTCCCCGACACAGCCTGCTGGCTCTGTCTCCCTGGAGAGTCCCGACGCATGTTCCAGGTAAGGTTCAGGGACTGGGACGCGGGCATCTGTGGGGACCGTCCTTCAGCTGACCACAGACGGGGCAGATGGCACCATCATGCCCACGTGAGAACACGGCCCAGCAACCCAGAGGCACATGCTCCGAGAGCTCCCAGGGCCCCTCTGGGTGCCGGGGTTGTGTCTGACTTCCTTTCTTCTTTGGACATTTTGGGGTTTTCGGCTTCTGCTCTAATGAGGAAGTTCAATGTAGGTGGTGCCCAGCCTCAGGGGAGGCAAACGCCTCAGGAGCTCCTGCCCCCCAGGCTGCATGACTGACAGGAAAAGCTCACAGCTCTGCAGGCTGCGAGGGAGGCATGGTGGCGTCTGCATCCGGGGACGCCTCGGGAGGCTTCCAGTCACAGGGGAAGGCCACAGGGATGCAGGTGTCTTATGTGGCGGGAGCAGGAGCGGGGGGACGTGCCACACACATTTTAAAGGACCAGAAAGCAGCAAACCAGGAGGGCTCTGCCCCATCCAAGCACCTCCCGCTGGGCCCCACCTTCAGCATGGGGACTTCATTTCCACATGGGATGTGGGTGGGGACCAATGTCCTCATGACATCACCTTGGTTTAGGGCGGCCCTGGAGCCACTGCCTGCCATGCGAGTCCTGACCACCCCTCCTCCCTCTGCCCCTTGTCCAGGTGTTCTGAGGTCACCTGGGGCTTATTCTGCCCAAAGAGCGTCTCGGTGAGTGTTGGTTGAGGGGTTGGCAAGTGCAGGCCTGCAGGAAGGAGGTGGGGAGAGGACTCTGTCCCCAGGACCTGGGGAAGGAGGTGGGGAGAGGACTCTGTCCCCAGGACCTGGGGAAGGGTTGCAAGCTGCCCCTCGGGCTGGTGGGGGGAGGGGGCTTTGCCTCCCACCAGGCAGCTTGGTCCCTCTGTCTGAAGCTCCCCAGGGGGCCAGGACCTGGTGAGGGCATACCTGGTAACACCTTCCCTGGGGAAGAGGAGCCTTTGTGGTCCCTGGGTGTCTCCGACTGTGGGGGTCACCTGTTCAGTCACCTGCTTCAACTTGGGTCCTCTGTCCTGCATCCACCATGCGCAGCTCTGCGGGGGTGAGGATTTGCTTTCCAGGAGGTACTGGACTGCTGGAGGGCAGGTCAAAGTCAGGCTCCTAGAGAAGGCTGGGATCAGGGTCCCCATCGGTAAAAAGGGTAAAATGTAGTGTCTTCCCTGGATGGGGGGAGAAAGGGGCCGACTTACATGGCAGCGGGCTCCGAGCCACACAGACTCGAGGTAGACGCCGGAGAAGATACCCCGTCGGGGCTGTGGTATGACCCCCCTGCAGACGGCGCCACCTTCAGGGCTCTGCCTCAGGACGCCTGTCCGTGCTCAGCACAACCCCTGACTGTTATCTGGGGATGGAGCTTGCAAACATTTCTGTTTGTTTCAAGCCACAAAGCAGCAGTGGAGTGGAGTCGGTTTGTGGGGACTTCCACAGCAGAGAACCGCAGCCTGGGAGCTTACACGACACACGGCTCCCCCCGGCCCTGCAGGCTGGGAGTCCAGGATCAGGGCTGGCTCCTCCCCGGCCGCTCCGTGTCCTCACTGGGCGGCCCTCCGTGTGTCTGTCCTCGCTTCCTCCAGTAAGGACACCTGGATTAGGACCCACCCATGTGACGTCCTTTCGCCCAAGCCACCTTTTTAACGCAGGGCCACAGTACAGCCCTAACGGGGGGCTCAGCTTTGAGGGGAACCCCTCGTCTGTGACTCTCCCACCACAGTTCAGCCCTAACGGGGGGCTCAGCTCTCAGGGGAACCCCTCATCTGTGGCTCTCGCACCACAGTTCAGCCCTAACGGGGGGCTCAGCTCTCAGGGGAACCACTCGTCTGTGGCTCTCCCACCACAGTTCAGCCCTAACGGGGGGCTCAGCTTTGAGGGGAACCCCTTGTCTGTGGCTCTCCCACTGGCGGGCAGAAGCCAGGTGGGTGCGGGGGGTGTTTGTTAAGGTGCAATGAGAAAAACCTGCAGTTCCCCACACTGCCAGGCCGAGAGCAGAGACAGCTGGGTCTCGGTCAGATTTTCTCAAACGCTGCTTCTTAGGAGCCGTTTTTCCTCAGTCAGGTCCCCGCCCCTGAAGCCCTGGGCCCCAGGTGGAGAATGTCCCCACTCCTGTGCCAACACCGGCTGCTGAGTGTAGACAGAACATGGCAGGCAGGTCCACGCTGCTGAGCTGAGTTTGAGAATTTCACACAAGACTTAGTGGAGTGGAGTGGACTCCACCCAGTGCCACTTCGGAGTCTCGGGGGCTGTTTGAGGATGGCACCAGTGGTCAGAAGGCTGGGGGTGGCGCTAACTCAGCCAGACACTGGCCAAGCTCTGGCCATAGAGAGCGTTCTGGATCACACCGCCGGGAGCAGCTGTGTGCGCCCTGTCCTCCTTCGGGGTCTTGTCGTGTCCAGAACCTGGCCCTCCTGGCGCCCTCTGCCCAGCCCACATTTTAGAACCAGCCCCTCCTCAGCGCCATCCCTCCCCCGTCTGTATCAGCGCATCCTCAAATTGCTGTAAAGAAATACCCGAGGCTGAGAAAGGTGTAATTGGCCCAGTTCCGCAGCCTCTGCTGGAAACAAAGCGGCTTCTGCTTCTGGGGAGGCCTCAGGATGTTTCCAGTCGTGGTGGAAGGCAAAGCGGGAGCAGGCGTCTCCCATGGTAGGAGCAGGAGGCAGAGTGGGGAGGTGCCAATGCGTTCAAACGACCAGATCTGGTGAGAGCTCACTTGTAAGAGCAACGCCAAAGCGATGGTGAGAACCTCGAGTGAAGGACACGCCATGATTCAGCCGCCTCCCACACCCAGGATCCAGCCGCCCCCCACCAGGCCCGCCCAGCCCTGGAGGATGCCAGTTCAACACAGGTGTGGGTGGGGACAGATGCCCAAACTAGACCATCTTCCTACCTGAATCATCCACAATTGGGAGGAAAAATTATTCTGATCCCCAATTAGCCCATGAGCTGTTGGCCCTGGGCGGAGTCTGTGACGTTGCTGGCTGTGAACTGGGTGGGGTGACCTGGGTGGGGTGACCTGGCCTGACAGATGTCCAGCTCAGGTCAGTCTGGGAGACCCCTGTCCCCTGGGTCGTCTTGGTCCTGCAGGAGCTGTGTGGAGCGGACCAGGGTTGGGTCCACACCCGTCTGAGCTGAGGTGCCGACATCCAACGGTGAGGTTCTGCTGGGAAAACCGGAGAGGAAGAGGGAGACGGTGGCCGTTTCAGAGACCACAGCCTCGCCCAGGCAGGCGCTGCCATGGCTGATGTGTCATCTTTGTGCCCGGCTCCCGTGTGCCTGGGATTGGCTTTGGGGCGATGAGGTCCGGGTGCCTTGCTGCAGCTCAGCCGAGTCTCGTGACCTCCCTTCTGTGGTACATCGGTCTGCTGGGGACCTGGACCCACCAACCACTGGGCCATGCACGGTGCAGGGTGGGAGGGGGCCTGGCCAGGGGCTGGGCCAGGCTTGGTGGAGGACATGCTGGGGCCACCGGAAGGCCGGCGCCAGGGCTCCCATCTTGCAGAGTTGAGATCCCCCAAGAAGGAAAGTACCCTGATCCGGAGGTCGCACACCCGCCGGCAGGCTGAGATGGTGACCGGCCGCACCTCCGAGTGGTGAAGACACCAGCTGCAGTAGAAGCCGCTGGCTGTGGGAGGAAGGGGTGCAGCGAGCACTCTCAGAGCCTCAGAGGGCAAGGGGCAGTGCTGGGGGCCTCCCAGGAGGCCAAAGTCTACCCCAGGGATGGCCAGTTAGAGCATGCAGAGACACAGGATTTCCAGGGACGTTCGAACCTCAGGTCAGCGCGTCCTTCTGAGTGTAAGTACATTCGTGCATGGTTTGGGGCATACTTGTGCTACGAAATGACTCGGTGTTCAGCTGGGATTCCAGGGTCAGTGGACGGCCTGGAGTTCCTGGCAGGTTTATCTGCAGGGTCCCCCGTCCCCACCCCAAGCTCAGCCGGCTGGGAGCCCTCGTCAGGAGAGCCTCACTGGCGTCCCATACCACGAAACGCAGGCTGGGAAACCTGCTTGTGGCTCTTCTGGGGGTTCCTTCCTTCTGCATCCCAAAGGGGAACCCTAAAGGTCCTCAGAGAACCTGAGTTTCTGCTCATAACCACAGGCTGTTTCTACTGACACGGTCCTGCAGGGTCCAGAGAGAAAGAAGAAAGGAAGAGGAAGAAGGGAGGATGGGAGGTGGGGGAGATGGAAGGAGAGAAGGAGAGAGAGGGAAAAAGGAAGGAAGGGAGGATAGGGCAGGAAGGGAGAGAAAGAAGAAGAGAAAGAAGGTGTGATGGGAAGAAAAGGGCCCAGGGTGGCCCCAAAGGCACAGAATGGGCCCGGAGTCCACGCTGAGTCCATCTGTTCCCATGCCACATGTGTCGCAGGTGGCACGCTACTGCTGGACAGTCAGGGGACCCTGAGCTCACAGCAGGGCCACCAGAAGTCACAGGAGGGGTCCATAGGGCCTGCCTCCCAGGCCTTAGCTTGGTCCTGAGAGGGAGCCTCTTTGTCCCTGGGAGACAGCCTCTTTTGTAAAGCCAGCTCGCCTCTCTCCGACACCCTCTCTGCCACCACTGGGCCCTGGGAAGCAGCCGAGGCCTCGGGGTGGGGGTCCCTTGCCGGGTTTGGGAGCGAGGTGGGCACGGTCCCGGGCTCTGCTTAACGAGCCGCATGTGTGTCCCGGGCTTCGGCTTCCTGCCCATCACATAGGGCTGGGGGACTGATGCTTTGTGGTGAAGGAAGAATTTGGCCCCCTTCCCCCATGTGCCTGCCTCGGGGGTCCCTCCACCCGGCAGCGAGGGTCTTGGCATCGGAGTTTGCCTGACGAGGCCAGGGAGGTGCGGAGGTGGCCCGTTGGTGGTGTGTGACTGAGTTTGGGTCGAAATCAAGGGTGGGAGCGACAGTGGGGGTTGAGAGACGCGGGAGTGTAGAACTCATTAACTATCAGGTAACAGATTTGATTAATTTTGTGCCTGGAGGATTTTTTTTTCCTCCCTTTTCTTTTCCCAAAGAATCAGAGAAAACAAAATATTTTTCTAATTAAATAAATCTACGGTGCACGCTAATGGAGCCCGTCTGTGGGTCTGTGACAGGGCAGGGGAGAGTGGAATAATGATTTTATTTTTTCATTAAATAGAATTATAGGCAGTTACTCAAAGCAACGCAGACCCTAATTGAAAGAAACCCATTTCTTCTTAATTTACTTTCACGGTTTTGGATGATAAAAGAGTGTGCTCGTTGGAAAATTAAATAAAAAACACAACACAAGGAGTGGACTGTTTAGGGTGCTGTTGGCTCCTCGAAGCTTTAGGCTCAGGGGACACAAGAGGCGGCTCCGGTGGTGGGGATCCTGCCCGGGGCCTCCGAGGGTGGATGAAGTGACCTCAAGACCACCAGGCTCTGTAGGGCACGTCTCTGCCCAGGCCTAGGCTGCCCGAGGCCCCTCCTTCCTGGTGCCCAGGACTCCCTCTGGAAAGAGTTTCCGCTCATCAGAGTCACGGACAGGATGGTGGCCTGGGAAGTGGATGTCAGGACAGCCATGTCAGTCCATGTCCTGCGGCTCTGTGCACTCTGGCCAGTGTCTTCCTGGTCCTCCTGGAGAGCTCCCACCTCCAAGGTCCACACTACTGTGTCTGGCCTGGTGCCTCCCTCCACCGTCCTCTCTGCTCACTCATCAAATAACGGCCCGCTCCGCTGCCCAAGGCTTCACTTCTTCCAGGAAGCCCTCCCTCACCAGCCTCACCCCCAAACCTCCACTGAGCCAGCTGAGCTGTGGGGGTGCCCCAGGCATGGGAGTGCCAAAGTCCCTCACGCAGCTAAAGCCTCCTCCTTCCGGGAAGCCAGGGACAGAGTAAGTGCCTATGAAGATGGCCAAGCCCCGAGGCCGCGCCGGAGGTCCTGGTCCTGCAAGTCCTTGTTGAGCCCCTGCTGTGTGCTCCCCGGAGCCCTGGGAGACGGAGGGCGGGCTGTGGGTGCCGGCTCCATCCCCGGAGCTGCCTGCGCTGGCTGATACATCCTGCGTCCATGGGCCACGGGAGGCTACTGAGCAGCTGAGACATAGTGTGAGTCGGGACTGGAACTTTATGTTTTATTTATCTTAATTTATTTAAATTTAAATGTCCACGTCCAGCCGCTGGGTACGTTGCACGGTGCAGGTAACTGGGAAATTCTGGTCACTTCCTCGTGCGTTGGCCACAATTCTCTGATGCAGAGAGAAGCTCCCAGCACCTCACTGACACCAACGCCCTCCCTTCTCACTCAGTTCTGGGGGACAGACAGCATTTCTGGGGTGGCAGATGTATGTGGTCAGACAAGTGTGAGGATATTGATTTGTAATGGAATTGATTATTTTTAAAAAGCACAATTCAGAATGCAGG
>PVKV010020870.1:0-38824 GCA_004027835.1 Alouatta palliata
TTGGGTTAGAACAAGTTCTTTTAGCTCACTGAAGTTTCTTATTACCCACCTTCTGAAGCCTGATTCTGTCATTTCATCACACTCATTGTCCATCCAGCCTTGTTCCTTTGCTGGTGAGGAGTTGTGATCCCTTGTAGGAGGAGAGGTGTTCTGGTTTCGGGTGTTTTCCTCCTTTTTGCGCTGGTTTCTTCCCATCTTTATGGATTTATCTATGTGTGGTCTTTGTGGTTGGTGATTTTCAGATGTGGTCTCTCACTGGATGTCTAGTTTTTGGATGATGAAGTTATTTCTTTCTGTTTCTTAGTTTTCCTTCTAACAGTCTGGCCCCTCTGCTGTAGGACTGCTGAGATCCACTCCTGGCCCTGCTTGCCTGGGGATCACCTGCAGCGGCTGTAGAACAGTAAGGGTTGCTGCCAGTTTCTTCTTCTGCTATCTTTGTCCCAGAAGATTACCCACCAGATGTCAGTCTGAGCTCTCCTTTATGAGGTGACTCGTTGGATATACGGGGGTCAGGGAGCTGCTTGAGGCGACAGAGTGTTCTTTATAGGAGCTCAAGTGCTGAGCTGTGAGCTCCATTGTTCATTCAGAGTTGCTGGGCAGGTACGTTTAAGTCTGCTGCAGCAGAACTCATAAACCCCTTTTTTTTTCCCCCCAGGTGCTCTGTCCGGGTAGTTAGGGTTTTATTTATGAGTTTCCCTTGTGCTGCTGCCTTTTTCTCAGGGCTGCCTTACCCAGCGATGAGGCAGCCTACTCAATGCCTGCAGAGGCTTTGCTGAGCTGGTGTGGGCTCCGCCCAGCTGCCCTGTGAACTTCCCTGCAGTCCAGTTTATACCGGTGTAGTTAGAACTGCCTCTGCAATGGCAAACTACCTCCTTAGTGGCAGACTGCCTCAGTAATGGCGGCCACCCCTCCCCCACAGAGCTGGACCGTCCCGGGTTCAGCTGTGCTTGCTGTGAAACTCTCAATCCAGAGTGTTTCTGATGGTTGTTTTTTTTTTGTGGGGGTGGGACCAGCCGAGCCTAATCACCTGGCTCCCTGCCTCAGAGCATCTTTTTTAGTTGAATGGTCACTGTCTCCCAGGTGTTCCAGCCGCCTGTTGAAAAGGCGCTGGGATCTGTGTGATTTCCCGTGCGGTGACCCACTGCGCCGGCTGAAACCACGGGTGCTGGTGTTTTTTTGCCCGGGAAATCTCCTGGCCTGGTTGCCTATTTCAGTCCCCTTTTTTAATCACATGAATGGGCGGCTCTTCCTTCCCGGAGCTCCAATTGCCAGCTAAAAAGGCACCCGGACCCACGTATTTTGTATGGGGAACCGCTGCGCCGGGGCGCCGCTCCAAACAGCACCAGCGAAAACAGCCACGCCAGCGAAAACAGCAGCGCCGGCCGTGCCGGCAAAAATAGCCGTGCCAGCCAAACCAGCTGCGCTGGCGACCCTTGAGGCTCCTCCCCCTGGGAATATCCTGGTCTGTGGGCAATAAAAATCCGTCTGGGAATGTGGCGTCCACTCACCCTCCACGCTTTTCACTGGGAGCTGCAATCCTCAGCTGCTCCTAATCGGCCATCTTGGATCTCCCTCCATCTCTTTGTATTTTCTTAATTTGAATGTTGGCCTGTCTTGCTAGGTTGGGTAACTTCTCCTGGATAATATCCTGAAGAGTGTCTTCCAATTTGGTTCCATTCTCCCCATCACTTTCAGGCACACCAGTCAAACTTAGGTTTGGTTTTTTCACATAATCCCCTACTTCTTGAAGGCTTTGTTTCTTTTCATTTGTTTTTCTCTAATCTTGTCTTCATACTTTACTTCATTAAGTTGATCTTCAATCTCTGATATCCTTTCTTCCACTTGATCGATTCAGCTATTGATACTTGTATATGCTTCACAGAGTTCTTGTGCTGTGTTTTTCAGCTTTATCAGGTCTTTTATGTTCTTTTCTAATCTGGTTCTTCTAGCTAGCAATTCGTCTAACCTTTTTCAAGGTTCTTAGCTTCCTTGCATTGGGTTAGAAGATGTTCCTTTAGCTTGGAGGAGTTGTTATTACCCACCTTCTGAAGCCTACTTCTGTCAATTCGCCAAACTCATTCTCCATCCAATTTTGTTCTCTTGCTGGTAAGTTGTGATCCTTTGGAGGAGAAGAGGCGTTCTGGTTTTTGGAATTTTCAGCCTTCTTGGGCTGGGTTTTTCTCATCTTTGTGGATTTATCTACTTTTGGTCTTTGATGTTGGTGACCTTCACATGGGGTTTTGTGTGGATGTCCTTTTGGTTGACATTGATTCTATTCCCTTCTGTTTGTTGGTTCTCCTTCTAGCAGTCAGGCCCCTCTGCTGCAGGTATGCTGGAGTTTGCTAGAGGTCCACTCCAGACCCCGTTTGCCTGTATCACCAGCGGAGGCTACAGAACAGCAAAGATTTCTGCCTGTTCCTTCCTCTGGAAGTTTCGTTCCAGAGGGGCACCTGACAGATGCCAGCCAGAGGTCTCCTATATGAGGTGTCTGTCAACCCTTGCTGGAAAGTGTCACCCAGTCAGGAAACCCGGGAGTCAGGGACCCACTTGAGGAGGCAGTCTGTCCTTTAACAGAGCTTGAGCACTGTACTGGGAGATCCACTTTCTTTTCAGAGCCAGCAGGCAGGAATGTTTAAATCTGCTGAAGCTGCGCCCACAGCCACCCTTCCCCCAGGTGTTCTGTCCCAGAGAGATGGGAGTTTTATCCATTAGCCCCCAACTGGGCTGCTACCTTTCTTTCAGAGATACCCTGCCTGGAGAGGAGGAATCTAGCGAGGCAGTCTGGCTACAGGTGTTTTGCAGAGCTGCAGTTGGCACTGCTTAGTTGAAACTTCTTAGCAGCTTTGTTTCACTGTGAGGGGAAAATTGCCTACTCAAGCCTCAGTAATAGCAGACACACCTCCCCCCACCAAGTTCAAGCATCCCAGGTCAACTTCAGATTGCTGTCCCCATGGAGGTGAGATCCACTGAGGTAGACCCCTTGGCTTTCTGGTTTAAGCCTTCTTTCCAGGGAAGTGAACAGTTCTGTCTTGCTGGCATTCCAGGCCCCACTGGGGTATGAAGAAAAACTCCTGTACCTAGCTCAGTGTCTGCCCAAATGGCCGCCCACTTTTGTGCCTGAAACCCAAGGCCCTGGTGGCATCAGCACCCGGGGGAATCCCCTGGTCTGTGGATTAGGAAGACCTTGGGGAAAGCATAGTTTCTGAGCTGGAATGCACCATTCCTCACGGCACAGTCTCTCACAGCTTCCCTTGTCTAGGAAATGGAGTTCCCCAACCCCTTTCACTTCCTGGGTGAGGCTATGCCCTGCCCTGCTTCGGCTTGCCCTCCATGGGCTGTACCCACTCTCTAACCAGTTCCAGTGAGATGAGCCGGGTACCTCAGTTGGAAATACAGAAATCATGCACCTTCTGCATTTATCTCACTAGGAGCTGCAGACCAGAGCTGTTCTTATTCGTCCATCTTCTGGCATATATCATTTTATTTTTCTTTCACAGCGTGAAAATCTTCAACAAAATACTAGCCCAACTGAAATTTAATTTAAGAATACAAAGTTGGTTTCATATTTTAAAATCAAGGATTATAATTCAATATATAGATAGAATAAAGGAGAAAACTAACAAGATCATTTCAACCAGTGTAGAAAAGACATTTGACAAAATTCCACACTTTTTCGTGACTGAAAAAAGAATATCTAAAAAAGTAGGAATGGAAGAGAACATCCTCAGTGTGATAAAGTAAACTACATCTAATATACTTAATAAGGACGTAATGAACACGTTCTGCCTATGATTAGGAACAAAGCAAAGGTATATATTCTCATTATTTCTATTTAAGATGTGCTGAAGGCCCTAGCCATTGTGGTAATGCAAGAAAAAGAAACGAAAGGTACAAAGTTGAAAAAGCAGAAGTAAACAGTCTTTATTCACTCCATACATGATTATGTATGTATAAAATCCTCAGGAATCTACAAAACAAGTACTAGAACTCAAGAGTGAATTCATCAGGGTCACGGGAAACAAGTGCTATATAGAGAAATCAATTGTATGTTTATATACTAGAAGCAAATGACTGGGAAATGAAATTTTAAAATTCATTTTCAATTGTGTCAGACACAAAATACTAGGAATAAATTTAACAAAAAATGTACGGGGCTTCTAAAATGAAAACTATAAAACATTAAGAAAGAAATTAAGCAAGGCCTAAATAAATGGGGATACATATCATGTGAGTAGACATGATCAATATCATTCTTCTGAAATTGATCTATAGATTCAACACAATCCAAGTTAAACTCTCAACACCGTTTTTAATAGAAAATCATAAATGTATTCTAAAATCTATATAAAAAAGCAAAGGCCAAACAAATTTTGACCAAAACTAAAGTTGAAGAGTTTCTTCACCTGGTTTCAAGACTTACTCTGAATCTACAGTAATCAAGATAGTGTATTATTGGTATAAGAATAGACAAACAGATTAATGGAAAAAAAAGAAACAAATCAACGGACAGTCCAGAAATACAATCTCACACACATATATTTATGATCAGTTGATTTTCAATAAAATGCCAGGGCATTTCAGTGAAGAAAGGAGAATCTTTAATAAATGGTACTGAGACAATTGGATAAACACAGAAAGAAAAGAACTCCACCTGCTATGTCACACAACTTACAGAAACTAATTTGGGATGTGCTAAATGTGAAAACAAACTATAAATATGTAGAAGGAAACATAGGAAAGTATTTGTGCAACTTTGGCCTGGGTAAGGATTCTTTAGGACACAGAAAGCACTAGTATAAATAATAGTAATCTATATTTCATGAAAATTCTCTTGCCTTTTATGCAAGAATAGAGGCTCCAGAAGGATAGGAACTTTGTCTTTTTCATCACTGTCTCCCTAATGTACTCCCAGCAGTTTTCCTGGCTCAGTCTTTGTTGAATGTATGAACAAATGAATGAATGTTCCTGTAGTTCCATATGAAGTAATAATATATTCAATTATTCCTCTGTTTGGAGTTTGATTCTTAACTGTTTAGACTAAAAATATGTAGTTTGGCTGGGCGCAGTGTCTCACGTCTGTAATCCCAGCATGTTGGGAGGCCAAGGTGAGCCGATCATCTGAGGTCAGGAGTTCTAGACCAGCTTGGCCAACATGGTGAAACTCCATCTCTACAAAAAATACAAAAACTAGCTGGGTGTGGTGGCAGGTGCCTGTAATCACAGGTACTCAGGAGGCTGAGGCAGGCAAATCGCTTGCACCTGGGAGGCAGAAATTGCAGTGAGCCACTATTGTGCATTGCACTCCATCCTGGACAACAAGAGCAAAACTCCATCTCAAAAAAAAAAATCATTTTATTCATGAAAGCACAGTAACCCTTTAATAAAACTGTGATGGATGAGTTTTTGGTTAATGCAGTCCCTCTTTTTTTTCCCTTTTCCTTTCTAGAATCCTAATAGTCTTTCTTTTTATTTCCCAATCAGAACTTGAAGAAGAGACCTAATAGCATCCCAGATGACAAGATTTTCCAAACACATTTGATTCATGTATCCCATTAGTAAAATATTTGTACATACTTGCCATATAGGGACATTTATTTTGAAAATATATAAATATGTTACTATACTACTGGAAAATGAGATGTGCACAAAAATAATATTTTAAGAAGATGAGGTGAAATTTCTAATGTTTTCTTCCTGCACTTCAGTGGATTGTTGCATATCACCCCTCCTCCCCATTTGTTCATTCTACTTTGAAGACACTGCCTTAGGATAAATGCAATACCATGTTTATGTATATGTATACACATCAGGGTATAATACTGCCATACTGTTAATACTTCTGCATTTTAAACATTAGCTCTGACTATGGATTGAAAGATTTTGCTTTTTAAATCAATTTATATCATTTAGTGCAAGTAGGGTGGAATTTTTAGGTCTGGAGCGTACTCTGAAATCATCTCACCTAATTTTTACTGTATTTATTCTTAACATTATTTAATGATAGTTTTTTTCACTGAAAGATATGTAGAGTATTTTAGAGGGAAGCAATACTGAGATTAGAAAAGTGGGAAGGAGGAGGAATGGAAGTGCTATAGAAAAGACAATGCCAATTTTAAAAACAGTTAAGTACTTCATAAATATTGACAACAGTGCATCTGAAGGAAATGTCTTCTTGGGGGATTATAAAATAAATTAGCAGTGTAATATATCTAAACAAACTTTTCTCTTTATAATGGGGAAAAATCATTCTCAAATAAAAAGAGTTTTTAAGGAAGCATCAATTCTATAATAGAGCAGCTTGAGACAGGTTTGGAGACTTTAAGCCTGCTGTGTTACCTCTGAGACCTAAAGGAAGCAGAACATAAAAATAAGCCTCTATCGAAGATGGCGGATTAGACACAACTCCAGCGCACAACACCCAGCGAAAGAGACACAGAAACCCAGAGATCTCCTAGCTCCAACCGAGATACCAGGTGCATTTCAACGGGTCTGGTCCGAGGGTGAGCAAAGCCCACTCAGGGCAGACCAAGGCGGGGAGGGGTGCTGCTTCACCCAGAAAGTGCATCTGACCAGCGATTCAGAGGCTCCACCTCTGGCACTCTGGTCCAGATACAGCGCTTCCCCCAAAGCCTCAGCAATACACAGAACAGGGGATCTTTGCCAATCAAGCGCCAGGAATTACAAGTGTGGAGTTGAATAAGAGTCTGCAGAATGAGCTATCGCCCCCTCCCCCCACCCGGAGAGAGAGGGATCTGTAAGCAGGAACAGCTGGGCAGTCCCTACCCCATGACCAGAGAGAGAGGAAGCTGAAAGGGGGAGACTGCTGGATGCAGCTGGGCGGGTCCCTAACCTCCCCCACAAACCCCAGAGGGCTGAAGCTCTGACTCTAGTGGGTTGCGTAGCCAGTGCCACAGTCTGAGATGAACTTTGAATGATCCAGCCCAGTGGAGGAAGGGCACAACCTACCACTAGAGGGGTGGGACTGGGCTACATGTTTTGACAAAAAACACAGGAAGCCTACATTGCAACAGAACGGCATGCATGGCAACCCAGCAGCACCTACAGGTCAGCGGAATAGGCGGGCTTAATCTCCCAGCATAAACAAAAAAGACACAGGAAGCTTCCCTAGTAACCTGAAGGAGTCCCTAGAAACCCAGTAGCACCCCCACAGGCAGACAAGCGACCTCATCAAGCAGCTTTCTGACAGCACAGCCAGGTAAATCCATAAAGATGAGAAAAAAAACGCACAAAAAAGGTGAAACCACTAAAGACCAGAGCACCTCTTCTACTTCAAGGGATCACAACTCCTCAGCAACACAGGATGACAACTTGACCAAGAAGGAGTGTGAAGAATTCACGGAAACAGGATTCAGAAGGTGGATAATAACATACTTTTCAGAGCTAAAGGAACACAGTCTAATTCAATGCAAAGAAACCAAAAACCTTGAAAAAAGGTTAGATGAAATGCTAACTAGAATAACCAGCTTAGAGAAGAACATAAACGACTTGATGGAGTTGAAGAACACAGCACGAGAACTACGTGAAGCAGACACAAGTTTTAATAGCCAAATCGATTAAGCAGAAGAAAGGATATCAGAGATTGAAGATCAACTCAATTAAATAAAAAGAGAAGGCAATACAAGAGAAAAAAGAGTGAAAAGAAGTGAACAAAGCCTCCAAGAAATATGGGATTATGTGAAAAAAACCTAATCTATGTTTGATAGGTGTACCTGAATGTGATGGGGAGAATGAATCCAAGCTGGAAAACACATTCCAGGATATTATCCAGGAAAACTTCCCAAGCCTAGCAAGGCAGTCCAAATTTCAAATTCAGAAAATAAAGAGAACTCCACAAAGATATTCCTCAAGAAGAGCAACCCCAAGGCACATAATCGCAGATTCACCAGGGTCGAAATGAAGGAAAAAATGCTAAGGGCAGCCAGAGAGAAAGGTCAGATCACCCACAGAGGGAAGCCAATCAGACTCACAGCAGATCTCTCGGTAGAAACTCTACAAGCCAGAGGAAAGTGGGGGCCAATATTCAACATCCTTAAAGAAAAGAGCTTTCAACCCAGAATCTCATATCCAGCCAAACTAAGCTTCATAAGTGAAGGAGAAATAAAATCCTTTATGGACAAGCAATTATTGAGAGATTTTGTCACTGCCAGACCTGCCCTACAAGAGCTCCTGAAAGAAACACTAAGCATGGAAAGGAACAAGTACCAGTCACTGCAAAAGCAAACCAGCTGGCAAAGACCAAAAATGCAATGAAGAAAATGAGTCAACTAATGAGAAAGAAAACCAGCCAGTAACAAAATGGCAGGATCAAATTCAAACATAACAATATTAACATTGAATGTAAATGGCCTAAACGCCCCAATCAAAAGACACAGACTGGCAAACTGGATAAAAAGTCAGAACCCATCAGTGTGCTGTAGTCAAGAAACCCATCTCACATACAAAGACACACATAGACTCAAAATAAAGGGATGGAAGAAGATTTACCAAGCAAATGGAGAACAAAAAAAAGCAGGAGTTGCAATCCTAGGCTCTGATAAAATGGACTTCAAACCAACAAAGATCAAAAGAGACAAAGAAGGACATTACATAATGGTAAAAGGATCAATCCAACAGGAAGAGCTAACGATCCTAAATATATACGCCCCCAACGCAGGAGCACCCAGCTACATAAAGCAAGTTCTTAACAACCTAAAATGAGATTTAGACTCCCATACAATAATAGTGGGAGACTTCAATACTCCACTGTCAATATTAGATCAACGAGACAGAAAATTAACAAGGATATCCAGGACTTGAATGCAGAGCTGGACCAAGCAGATCTAATCGACATATACAGAACACTCCATCCCAAATCCACAGAATACACATTTTTCCCAGCACCACATTGCACTTACTCTAAAATTGACCACATCATTGGAAACAAATCACTCCTCAGCAAATGCAAAAGAACAGAAATCATAACAAACAGTCTATCAGACCACAGCTCAATCAGACTAGAACTCAGGATCAAGAAACACACTCAAACCCGCACAACCACTTGGAAACTGAACAACTTGCTTCTGAATGTTGACTGGATAAACAATGAAATGAAGGCAGAAATAAAGGTGTTATATACCCAAAGAACTATACATTGTTCTATAAAGACACATGCACACATATGTTCATTGCAGCCCTGTGTACAATAGCAAAGACCTGGAACCAACCCAAATGCCCATCAGTGATAGACTGGACAAAGAAAGTGTGGTGCATATACACCATGGAATACTATGCAGCCATAAAAAACGATGAGTTCCTGTCCTTTGTAGGGACTTGGATGAATCTGGAAACCATCATTCTCAGCAAACTGACCTAAGAACAGAAAGCCAAGCACCATATGTTCTTACTCATAGGTGGGTGTTGAACAATGAGAACATGTGGACTCAGGGAGAGGAGCATCACATACAGGGGACAGTTAGGGAGGTAGGGGAGAGACAGCTGGGGGTGGGGAGGGAGGGGTGGGTGGAGGGATAACATCCAGATATAGTATGCACCAAAAGTAAAATTAAAAAAAAAAATAAGCCTCTATCAATTTGAAGCAAACCTACTCTTCGTGATCATGGTCGTGGCCTAAACCTATTAAAGATGTTCAAATTCAGTGTCCTTGGTATCACTGTGGATTGACCTGAATAGTGAGCCATAAAGTTGTGTATTATAATTCTGGTTGGAAGATATGTGCTTAGGAAGTGAAACTGACAGCCAGTGTTTTGTGTCTGTCTCTAAGCAGACTAAGAGCCTATATAAAATGACAGATGTATTTTTAGGGAAAGAAACCCATAATGTTTTCCTATTTAGTAGGTGACAGTAGGTCCCAAGATAACACAAGCTTAAGGGGCCGGAACAAGTATGGTTGTTAAAGGCTAGCAGTTTCGCAGTTCATCCAAATTGAATTTTTTCATAGGCTAGAGGACTGTGGAAATCTAGTGTAGAGTACTGAAATAAATTAGCATATTAAGTGAATTTATATATTCATGCTTCTGAGCACTTTGAATTTAAGGAAGAAATTTTATTACTTCTTGAAAGAAAAAGGCAATTCTTAAATTCTATGTTTGATCTTCCTGTTAAAAAGGGTGTATATGATAAATTACATCATTTTGATGATTATCCAAAGAAGTGGTTATTAAATTGATGGGACTCTTTCTGTCCTCTCTCCTCTATTTTTTCAGAATTACTGATTTAGGGAACATCAAACGAAGATTATATTTATCAACGGTCCATAAGGAGCTATCCTCAACTCCTCTTCATGCAAAAATTCCACTCTTCATGATCAAACGTAAGATTGTAAGTATCACATGAATGTTGCCTAAAATATTAAATTCAATTCAGCCGATATTAATTATGGGCTGACTCCATATGTGAGACACTTTGTTAAGTACCATGGTGGTATAAAAAAATGAATAAAATTCATGGCCTTCCTTCCCCTCTCTTGAAAGAGCTTAACATTTAAGTGAAATAACATAATTATTTGAATACCTATAAAATCACCAAAACTGTGATACAAAGCACAGTGGAGCGAGAAAGTACTATTGGTACTATGAAAGGGAAAGGAATCCATCTGACTGGGGATGGGGGAAGGCTTTCTGAAGGAGATAGCACTTAGAGTGAACTTTGGAGGACTCTAAGATTTCAACAGGGAGAGAAAGGAAGCCAAGCTTTCCAGCTGAAGCAACAGCGTGGGCAGAAGCATGGAGGCTGGAAAGAGATAACCTCCCGAGAACAGCAAACAATTAATCATGGTTGCCAGGTTGATAGAGAGCCCTAAAGAAACATTGATCTTACAGTACAAGAGCCTGATATGGGTTCAGAGATTTTAAGTATGTTGTGTAACTTCTGAAGGGCCTGATTTTCCTGACAAGTCTTTGTCAAACCTCAGTCATTTCAGTACTACTCAGTGCCCTGTTTATGTACTACCCATTCTGAAATGCACTTGATACTTTCCTTTAAATCAACTCTCTTCTTTTTTTTCTTAAATTTATTTAAAAAAAAAAACTTTATATTACTTTCATAAGTGGAAAACCAGTGTAATTTTCCAAAAATACAACATAAAAACATACTGAAAACAAAACAATATTTTAAAGTATAACTGGGAATTATTTCTTGTTTAAGGTTCTGTCCTGAGTGCTGCTGTTTGTTAAAAAAGAATTTATCAAGGATTAGATACATGTTCGAGCATTCTCCCTGTCACAGTTAGGACTGAAGAAAAATTGATAAAGGGCCATTTTTATTCCAGGATCCAGAGTTATTTAATGCCACACCCATATACCATCTAAAATCATTTCACAAATGGTATGTGTTCCACTCTTTGGGAACTACTGTGGTAGAGAAAAAGAAGCTATTAAAGCTTTTGGGCTAGGAAACAACCACACAGTCACTTCCGTGCTTCAGGAAGATTAATCTGATAGTAATGTTTGCAATGATTTGGAGCGGGTAGAAATTGGAAATGAGGAAGCTATTTGAAATTATCTAGATTAGGGTTAGTTAGGACTGGTTGGGGGAGTGGTGCAGAAATGGATGTGAAGCAACATCAGAAACTTATAGTCAGATGAGCTAAGACATATATGTAAACAGACCTTTTCCGTAGAGTGCAGTACATTCTGGGAGAGCAAGAATCAGAATGAACTACAGAGTAAAAGGAGAGTGGTCAGAGAAGGCCCTCTGAAGAAGTGAGTGCCTGAGTTTGGCCTTGAAAGACAGGAAGCATTAACCAGTTGGAGAAGAGGAGAGGAGTGCTCCTGGAAGAAAACAAGCAGAGTTAAGGGTAGCTGCATGAAGTGAGCAGACAAGCCAAGTGATCTAGTGTTGCTGAAGAGAACCAAGGAGATTCCAACAAGGAAGAATAGTTGAGAATGGAAAGTATTTAGAGAGCATGGTAATCATAAGTAACTTCAATAAGAAGTTCTGGTGTATTAGGAAAGAGACAGGGCCATGCGCTAAGAGAATGGAAAATGCCAGCATTGAGTACATACTGACCATTTCTTTCAGTAGGCAGATCCACTGGGCTTGCTGTTCTTGTAGACATAAGTAAAGAATGGGAATTAAACATTAATTTGGAGATTGGCAGCCCTGTAATAAAAATGAGCTGGATTATGAAATAAATGGATGGTTTCTATTTGCAGTAGAAGTTTTAAAAATTCATTTAATATTAAATATCTAGAAACGCTTGAACATTAAATGGGAATACTCCAGTTATTGGAGTTAAACCATTTAAGACATTTAGGGATGTCTTACAAATAAAATTGTATTTATCCTTTTGTGTTCAGGTATTGATTTCTTATTCATGTAAGATTGTTCAGAGTTCAGTATTAGGTGGTTTCTAAGAGTTAAAGTCCATGTGAGACAAATACACTATTCAGTGTGTAGTTAATATATCATATTTGTCACTACCTTGCTTTTGTGAGTTCAGTCACCCTTGTCAGTTAACTAACTCTGAAGTTTAGCTATTTCATCAAAATCTGAGCATTATGTATATGGCTATAACCCCCACACAGTGTACATTCATGGAAATCCAATATTTGAAAGTTAAATATTATCTATTATAAGTAAACCACACAAGTATCTTGATGAGATAGGAAGTGAACTTGACTGAAAGATCTTTCATATTTGATAAATGAGTTTTTCAGATGAATATGTGTTATGTGTTAACAGTGCCGGGTATGTAATGAGATAAATAATTTAGTATTTAAACTATAAAGAAAGGAGCCATAATAGGTACCGTGGAACAATGTTTCCTAACCCTTTTCAATTCATCTGTCTTCCTCATGTTTCTACCCCTGGGAAAGTGGCTCAATTGAGATTAAAAACGGAGGGGCCGGGTACAGTGGCTTACGCCTGTAACTCCAGCACTTTGGGAGGCCAAGGCTGGTGGAGGTCAGGAGTTCAAGGCCAGCCTAACCAACATGGAGAAACCCCATCACTCCTAAAAAATACAAAAATTAGCCAGGCATGGTGATGTATGCCTGTAATCTCAGCTGCTCAGGAGGCTGAGGCAGGAGAATCGCTTGAACCCGGAAGGCAGAGGTTGCAGTGAGCCAAGATTGCACTATTGCTCTCCAACCTGGGCAACAAGAGCAAAACTCTGTCTCAAAAAAATAAATAAATAAATAAAAATATATATATATAGACAAGAAAGTTAATATGAAGAAATCATATTAGCGACTACTCTAGGTGACTTCAGCTCATGTTATGCTAAATTTTAAACAGCAAAACAGTCATAGCATATCTAGAACTTTCCTTCTGAATATGGGTAAATCTAGAAAAAATGTGAAGCAATGCTAAACAGTAAGAACTAGATAGGGCATTTGTTTCCATGGTGTTCTCCTCAGGCCCATATGCCAACCCGGTGAGATCATCAAGTCATAATTACTTGCAATATGTTCTGATTACTCTATATTTTATTACATATATAACATGTAAATAGTATGTAGGGGTTAAGAACATAGAATCTGAATTCTGACACTAGTTTTGTGATCCTGTGCAAAGTTCCTGTTTCATTTTCTTCATCTGTAAAATGCAGGTAATATGAAGTACGCATACCATTAAGGTTGTTGTGGGGATTTACGTGAATTAATAAGCATAAAGCTCTTAGAATAGTGCCCAGAATAGAGTAAGCCCTAGATACGGATTGTAAGTTCTATCTGATCTATAGATGCTACTTCTTCCAGGAAACATACTATGATTTCCCCTCTGCGGATTAGATATTTTGGACATAACTCATCATTGCTATTCACAGTTTCATAACCCTCAATATCTCTCCACCCTGCATTTTAATAATCTGTTTACTTGTCTTTTTTTCCCGGTAGATCATAAGCATATCATCTCCAGTCCCTGTCAGTGTGTGGCATATAGTAAGTGCTCAGTAAATGTTTACTGAACAAATTGGCAAGTCTTAATGTATCTCCTGACATCGGAGAAAAAATAATGAGTTTATCATGGCCAAATTATATAAACTTTTTAAATGTGCTTGGTGATTCCACAAATGCCCAGGAATATTCAAATATTAAGAAATTTGGTTTGAAAACTTGCTGTTATTCCTCCTAATCCAAGAAGTGCTTGGCAGCAGAGATCTTTCCTTTCCGCTACTGCTGTACTCTATTCCCAGTGAGCCCTTATCTAATTAAAGCTGACTTGTGTTTTAGGGGAAATTTCCAGAAAGCAGCAAGGTGGCAGAGAGCGTGTCACCATTCAAGATGCCATCTGTAGAGGCCTTCCTGGTGTTGATGTTGTATTGGCCCCAGTTCTCTGTTGTTGCCAAAGCACTTGTCACTTTTTTCTACCCCTTAGGAACTAGTGGATATTTTGTTGGCAGACCCCAAAACAGCGTTCTAAAAGCATTTCAGCTAGCATTTATAAATCAGGAAATTTCATGTAAAATTCCTAATTTCAGATCTCCCCTGAAAAAAGTCACATTTCTCAACATTAAACCTGCTTTATCGCATACAAGCACTTGGTGGGAGCTAAGTAGTAATGGCACATTTCTAAGAAGCTGTAAGCTCTCCTGTGAAGTTGAATCCTCTTTACTCATAAGGTATGCAAGTAGACTCAGACCGTTCTTGCTTCACTCATTTCAGTTTTCTGCCAGGGCCCTCTAGGTGTTCATCGGGAACCCTTGATTTACAGGATAATTGCCAAATGGTCCACTTCGCCTTGGTTTTTTAGCTAAAGCCTTTAGGTAGCCCAAGGCTGCAAATAAAGTTAATATTCTTCTAGCCACACTAATATGAATATTTATATATAAGCCATTTTATATAAATGCCTTTAAATGTTTAACCTTTCAAATAAAAATTTTTATATCGCATGTTATTTTTAGCTGTGAAGAGTCACTTTAACATGTAAGTTATAACAGTTTATGCCTTTAACTTGGGTTTTCAATGGCAAGATCAATTTTAAAAATTAAAAACTATCAGATTAAATAGTAGAAGTACCCACTTAGTTGAGACTCACTGGAATCAATCTTACTACCATAATGTAATTTCAATTAGTTGATGCTGGTATCAGATGAACATCAATGTCTCATTTCAGATGAACATCAATGTCTCGTTACCAACGTACGTATTAATGTACAGTAAGTTTAATTCCATTTGAACAGGAAGTTCAATTATGAGATATCATTCAGCATAAATCATTCATTGGAGATATAACAAAGTGATATGATAAATTACAATGCTAAAATCTTTCAGTAACCTCTAGAATTCAGATACCCAGTGTTTGTCATTTAAATGGATAAAATTACTCTTTAGGAGCTGTTCCATATTGAACCACAACTCTAAAGGAATATTTTATAGCTTTTATTACAAACTAGAAGTCTGGTATAATGTTTTTAAAGCTTCCCTTCATAGATCATTTTTCCCATAGAGCCAATGATTTGGAAGTTTGAGGTTTTTAATAGTGTTTAATTTCTAGAGTGTCATTGAATGAGAAGGGAATGGAGGATGCAGATTTATTCAGACAAAAGGTCATTTAGAGATATGTACCAAAGCAATTAGAGAATGTCTCTTAATATTATCATTCTTGATGTTATCATTCTAACCTACAGTCCACTGTTATGTTAATGGTACTTGCTTGAGAGTTTTAAATGTTTTCATCTCATTTATGTGAATATTATTACTTTTTCTTCACCTACTCTGGCGCCCAGGGTGGAGTGCAGTGACACAGTCTCAGTTCACTGCAACCTCTGCCTCCCAGGTTCAAATAATTCTCCTGCCTCAGCCTCCTGAGTATCTGGTACTATAGGGGCCCGCCACCACACGTGGCTTATTTTGGTATTTTTAGTGGAGACAGGGTTTCACCATGTTGGCCAGGTTGGTCTCAAACTCCTGACCTCAAGTGATCTGCCTGCCTCAGCCTCCCCAAGTGCTGGGATTATAAGCATGAGCCACTGTGCCTTGTCTGATTATTATTTTTAAATGTATTTTTTCTTTCCCTACTTACCTCTCAGTCTAATATGGGTATTGAAGAAATTTGGGGAAAGGAGACTGTCTTATGCCTTCTGCTGGTCCTGAATGATTAAGTAGGCACAGTTAATTCAAAATAAGTTTATTCTGGAAAACAGATGATTACTTAGCTTTAGGGTCACCCCATTTTTGAAATGCTTAAATTTAGGAGGATGCTGTTGGGATTAACATGTGGCCTCTGGAGCTAGATTCTGTGGGTTCAGATTCTAGTTCTGTCACTTCCTGACTGTAGGCCCTTGAGCAAATCAGTTGATCTCTCTGATTCAGTTTCCTCAACAGTTAGACGGTGCAATAATAGAACCTGCTTGATAGACCAGTTGTTAGGATTAAGTAGGTTGTGACTTAAAACAGTGCCATAGTCATAGTATGTGCTCAGTCTATGTTAGTTGGTGTTGTTATTATTTTACTATTTTCCATTGACTTGAATCCATATTTATTAACCAGTAAATACTGTGTCATCATAAACCTCTGAACTTACAGTTTATTTTAATTAACAAATATTG
This sequence comes from Alouatta palliata, assembly GCA_004027835.1. NCBI lineage: Eukaryota > Metazoa > Chordata > Mammalia > Primates > Atelidae > Alouatta > Alouatta palliata. The sequence goes on from PVKV010020870.1 coordinate 16,511, forward strand.
ATTGAGTTCCTGCTGTCGGCCAAGGTCTGTGCCAGATGATATGAATCCAAAGGTGAATGGAACATGGTCTTTCTCCTTCAGGAGATTATAATATGGCAGAAAAGGCAAACATGTAAAAAATTACTGATAATGGGCTATTGTAAACACCAAACTAGTCTTATAAGTGCTAGTAGAGGAAAATATCAGACTTTTCTAGCCAAGTTGGGGATGATTGTAAGTAAAGTAATTTTCTCTTGGAGCAACATTTAAAACTCTTTTAGGAAAGACAACAACATCTAGAAATTCAACAACACAGTAGTCACAATGTCCAGTATATAATAAAAATAAAATTTCTAGATATACAAAGTGGGAAAATGCCATAACCAGGAGAAAAAAAATCAGTGACTGGAAATAGACCCAGGCATGACAAAGATTAATGGGATGAGGAGACAAGGGCTTTAAAGTAACTGTTATAAATAAAGTAAAGGATTTAAAGAAAGTATGTACATAATGAGAAAACAAGGGGAGAACATAGAGAAATAAAAACTATAAAAATAAAATTTAGAATCTATAAAGATATCAAGTAATTCAACAAGAAAAAAACAAATAACCTCATTAAAAAGTGAACAATGGGTATGAACAGACAATTCTCAAAAGAAGACATGCAAGTGGCCAACAAAAATATGAAAAAAAAAATGCTCCACGTCAGCAATCATCAGAGATGCAAATTAAAACCACAATGAGATACCATCACACATGAGTCAGAATAGCTATTTTTAAGAAGTCAAAAAACAACAGGTGTTGGTGAGGTTATGGAGAAATGAGAATGCTTATACACTGTTGGTGGGAATATAAATTAGCACAACCTCTATGAAAAACAGTATAGACATTTCTCAAAGAACTAAAAATAGAGCTACCATTTGTCCCAGCAATCCCACTACTGGATGTCTACCCAAAGGAAAAGAAATCCTCATATGAAAAAGACACCTGCCCTCATGTGTTTATTACAGAACTGTTAACAATAGCAAAGACATGGAATCAACCTAAATGTCCACCAAAGAAAATGTGGTATGTATACCATGAAATACGGCACAGCCATTAAAAAAAGAATGAAATCATGTATTTTGCAGCAACATGATGGAGCTGAAGGCCATTATCCTAAGCAAAATAACAGGAAATCAAATATCTCATGTTCTTACTCATAAATGGGAGCTAAACAATGGATACACGTGTACATATAGAGGGAAGCAATAGGCATTGGCTACTTTAAAAGTCAGTTAATATATCCATGTAACAAATCTAGACATGTACTGCTTAATCTATAATTTAAAAACTTTTTAAAAGAAATTAGCATTCTAGAACTGAAAAAAAATACAATATCTGAAATGAAAGACTCACTGGATGGATATAACACCAGGTTAAACACTGGGGAATATCAGTAAAACTGAAGTCAGAAATACTGAGCAAAGCAAGAAGAAACTACCAATATACACAACACTGATGAGCCTTAAATATTATGATAAGTGAAAGACACCATTTACTGTGATTGCATTTGTATAAAATTATAGAACAAACACAATCTAAGGTGCAAGAAATCAGTGGTTGCCCCTACGAGGGGTGAGTTCTGGGATTATTTGGGAAGCTGCACAGGATCTGTCTGGGGTGATTGAAACATCCTGTATCTTGATGGGATGTGGTATTCAGGTGTACAATATGGTCATAACTAACTGAATTATATCCTTAACGTCTGTGCATTTCATAGTATGAAAGCCTAAAAGATTTTGTGGTTGACATTTATTGAGCATGAATGATGTACCAGGCACTATTGTAAGTGCTTGTATGTGCTTAAAACATTTAATCCAAACAACTCTGTGAGGAATGTACATTATTATCGCCATTTTATAAACGAGGAAAAGGAGGCTAAGAGAGGTTCAGTAGCTGGGAACATTATATAACTAGTAAGTGGTGAGGTTGATATCCAAATCCAGACACTCTGGCTCCAGAGCCCAAACTCTTACATCCCTGGGAAGAATATATTTCAAAGGAGTTGCCACTATGGTTTAACTAGAAGCATTTGCCAGACAGATTAAAAATAGACAGTGTGACTTGATAAATAAAATAATGTCCAGTTCAAAATTTTTAAAAGTGAATGACTTCAGAATAATGAAGTTAAGTCTCAGGATGTAGCCCTATGAGTGGATTTGGAATAGAGAGTTAAAGGACCATTAGGATGTTGAACGGAATGTTAGAAGATGAGATGAACCTGGTTCCAGCTTTGTTCAGGAGTATGAACAGAGGATGGTGTGGTTGCCTCTGTAGGAGTGACAGGAATGACCAGGGAATGATTTGAATGAAGACTGATGAAGCTAAAAGGGTAGTAGAGCCTCTCTTTGCAATGCCTTGGGCTTCAAAGATGATAGAATTCCAAGTCAGAAACACAAACCCTCTCCTACTACCTCCCAGCCCCTTGGCCTCAAAATAGAGGGCTGTAGAAGTACAAATGAACTCCATAAGTGAACTTCAACTCCAGAGTTGAAGGAGAAGTAATATCTCAGAGAAGAGCTAGGTTTCATTGACGGAAAATGTAGAGAATGTAAATACTTCTCATAAGTAAGAATTTTAGGGGGCACGGTGAAAGAGTAGCTTGAGGATAGAACTATGATTTCAAAAAGAGATAGTTTGTTCCATGTGGATAGGAATTGGGAGGTACACATGGATTGCTGAACAGGTATTATGACAATACTTCTACAAGAAACTTGCCATTTCTTGGTTCAGCCAAGAGCAAGTTCTGGCAGCTCTGGCAGCCCCAGCTTTCCTTCCTCTCCTCCCTTCTCTCCACAGAAGGACTTGTCATGATTTGCTTTTCCTAGGGAAATTGTTTTTAATACATTAGTAATAGGTAATTGCTTCTTCTAACCTTGTGAATATAAAATTACAATTTCAATCTCTGCTTACACCACTTATTAAACACAATGTAGTGATAGAGATGAATAAGGTCATTGTAAGCTGATTTTCTATTGAGAAATTATAACTAAAGTGAACAATTTTATTGATTGATTCAGAAGGAGTCTCACTCTGTCACCCAGGCTGGAGTGCAGTGGTGTGATATTGGCTCACTGCAACCCAGCCTCCGCCTCCTGTGTTCAAGTGATTCTCTTGCCTCAGCCTCACGAATAGCTGGGACTACAGGTGTGTACCACCTTTCCTGGCTAATTTTTGTATTTTTAGTAGAGACGGAGTTTCACCATATTGGCCAGGCTAGTCTTGAACTCCACACCTCGTGATCCACCCGCCTCGGCCTCCCAAAGTGCTGGGATTACAGGCGTGAGCCACCATGCCCGGCCTGAAAAATAATTTTTAAAGATACAAGAATAAACATAGTAAGACCCTGGTTTCTGTATACCATTATGGAAATGAGAAAACAAAATGAGGTTCTAAAACTCTGGGAAGAGATGTACTTTAAGATTGCCGGGGTATGAAATTGTGGTTTCTTGTTTGTCATTTCCTTTTGGAAGGACAGTGCTAGCTAGAACTGTACACTGTTAGTAACACAAGCTTTTTCTGTACTGACAAATGTAACTAATTTATTTAGATCTCGTCTATAGTAATGGCAGACAGTAGGAGCATAAGGAATCAAAAATATGCTGCCAAGGATTTTTTATTTCATGCACTAGAATGTGTCGGGGGTGTGTGTGTGCTCACAGAATATGCACTCCTATCAATAGTATAATAAAGCCATGTTCCAAACATGAGTTGGTAAAAACTAGAAATTCATGCTTTGAATCATTCTGTCACACTTTGCCAGTCAACTCCTTTATGCAAAATTTCATGCTGGAAATAAAGAACATAAGCTCACTTACTAATCCAAGCAGCATACTAAATAGAACTGTCTTTTCTCCATCAGATTTCTGTCTTTCTGGTACATACTTCTTAAGGACTAATAATTATGGACGTTTTGGATTGAGTTATTTCCTGCTGGACCAGAGTTGTACATAGGAATATAGTAATTAGAGATCAAGAAAAATGTCATAAAGGGATTTTTAAGAGCAAATATCATCAAGAATAGTAAAAATAGTATTTCATAAAGTTAGCTATAATTCAGAATATCCACCTGTTACTAGTAGAGAGTTTATACACTTTGCTAATACTTCAGAAAATACATCACAGCATTTATATGAACAATGAGCTATTTGTTGAAGCATATAAAAATTGGAAGCTTTATCAATATCAACTAAATCAAAAAATAATTTCTGTTTCCTCTAGCCAAGGGGGATTTGTGAAAGTTATTTCCATCTTTTTTAGAAACCACCCCCATCTGTATTCCCAGGAAATTGATTCCATTAAATAAAGTTATCAATTCCCAGACATTTTTTTTGGATGATTATAAAATGAAAGATTGAGTGTATGTGTGTAGGCATGCACACATACACTCAGTGTCCACACTCAGCACACATACACACACATCTTCATGTGTTCATTTACACACACATATGCATACCCTTATTTCTTTAGTACGTTCCATGAAGCGTGAGTCCAGGTTGACAACTAAAAGGACCATGACCATGATGGATAAGAAAAATGTATAGTGGGTAAGGATCTGGTTTTTTAGGACTCAGAGTTTTAAGGAGATTGGAACTGACTCCCAAGCAGAGCTGGCAGTGTAGCCAGCTGGAGTTTATCTAAGTGGGTAATAAAGGGGCAGGACCCTGAGAAGAAGTGCCCAGCATGTCACATCCATGCCACTCTGGCCCTGGAAAATCTATTTGTTGTTCAAAACCAAACTCAGATGTCACCTCCAAGTCTTTCCTAGATGGGAAGACTTAGGGTGAAAGAAAATAAAGCAGATAATTTTAAAAAGCAATGATTAATGCTAAAAATATTTTTAAAGTTATATAAGGAAGAAAAAGGTAATCATAGAGAGCCACTTGGCTCAGTTGTATACAGTATTTACATAGTCACAAGAAAGAAAACACAGAATATGGACTTTAAGGGAAAAAAATGAGAGCAAATGAGAGCGCAAATAATTATCCAGGGAGGATGAAGTAGGGGAAGCAGAGTGTATAAGCTAGCTAAGTCTTATCTACCTTGTTAGGAAGTCAGTAGATAGTATCTAAAATTGATGAATCAATTTTAAAATACAGAGGGAAGAAACAGTTAAATGAGTTGACAATATGATTATATGAGGGGTAGGATGACAAAGAACTGTATTTTGTATGAAACTTTTGGTGCTTTTGGGCTTATATTTATATATAATACCATAATATGATTTTTAAAATGTTTTTTTCAAATAAGGCTTTCCTAAACCTCCCCACATCCCCACCATGAGTGCCCTCTATAGTAACTGTGTTAAGTATATACCACATGTCTGCCTTCCTTCCCAGGCTGGAAGGAATGTCTTAATTTGTCTGTATCCCTGGAGCCAAGCCCAGAGTCTGATACATGATAGGTACTTAGCATGTATGGGGAAGAATGGTTCACTGGGATTGCTGACTGATGAACCAGCTGAACGCTTGGGATTGGGGCATGATAAGAAGTCTTTTAGGAATAGGAACCACGTTTATACAACAATAATAATGCTTATATAATAATAAAGTTAATAATTATGATTGGTTATCTAGAAACCTCCATCCTCTATAACCTGCATTTCACCAAGCCACAGTGTTTCACTGCATGGCATATCTACTGGATTTGTTTCTTACACTCTACTTCCTACATCAGCTTCCTAGCCAGCCCTCCTTACTTCATGCTTAGATGACTGACAGGGACTGAACTAGTCTTTCTATGCCTTGGTACTCTCCATTCTGCCTCCTTCCCCCGACCAACCCCATCTCCCACCCCAAAATATTCCTGCATCACGGTTAGTCCAAACTTCTCAACACTCTGCTTTTGTACATTCTTTTCTTAAGAACCACAGTGATGCTTTACCCTCTCCAAATGCTCTGAAACGCGGCCTTACTGGCCCATCTCACATTACTTCATTCCTCTCCAGTGTTCACCATTCTGCCAGTCAAGCCAATCTCACTATTATACTTGACTCTCAGTCTACCTGCTGCCTTTGCTGACACCAGGCTCCTTCAAAGACCAAAGATTAGATAAATCCACGAAAATAGGAAGAAACCAGTGCAAAAAGGCTGAAAATTCCAAAAACCAGAATGCCTTTTCTCCTCCAAAGGATCACAACTCCTCACTACCAAGGAAAGAAAATTGGACAGAGATAGGGTTTGACGAATTGACAGAAGTAGGCTTCAGAAGGTGGGTAATAACAAACTCCTTTGAGCTAAAGGAGCATGTTCTAACCTAATGCAAGGAAGCTAAGAACCTTGAAAAAAGGTTAGATAAATTGCTAACTATAATAACCAGTTTAGAGAAGAACATAAATGACTTGATGGAGCTGAAAAACACAGCACATGAACTTTGTGAAGCATACACAAGTATCAATAGCCAAATCGATCAAGTGGAAGAAAGGGTACCAGAGATTGAAGATGAACTCAATGAAATAAAGCAAGAAGATTAGAGGAAAAAGAGTGAAAAGGAACAAAGTCTTCAAGAAATATGGGACTATGTGAAAAGACCAAATCTACGTTCGATTGATGTACGTGAAAGTGATGGAGAGAATGGAACCAAGTTGGAAAACACTCTTCAGAATATTAGTCAGGAGAACTTCCCCAACCTAGCAAGGCAGGCCAACATTCAAATTCAGGAAATACAGAAAACACTGCAAAGATATGCCACGAGAAGAGCAACCCCAAGACACATAATTGTCAGATTCATCAAGGTTGAAATGAAGAAAAAAATGTTAAGGGCAGCCAGAGAGAAAGGTCAGGTTACCGACAAAGGGAAGCTTACCTCAATAACAGCAGATCTCTCTGCAGAAATCCTACAAGCCAGAAGAGAGTGGGGGCCAACATTCAACATTCTTAAAGGAAAGAATTTTCAACCCAGAATTTCATATGCAGCCAAACTGAGCTTCATAAGTGAAGGAGAAATAAAATCCTTTACAGACAAGCAAATGCTGAGAGATTCTGTCACCACCAGGCCAGCCTTACAAGAGCTCCTGAAGGAAGCACTAAACATGGAAAGGAACAACCCGTACAGGCCACTGCAAAAACATGCCAAATTGTAAAGACCATCAATGCTATGAAGAAACTGCATAAACTAATGGGCAAAATAACCAGATAGCATCATAATAGCAGTATCAAATTCACACATAATATTAACCTTAAATGTAAATGGGCTAAATGCCCCAATTAAAAGACACAGACTGACAAATTGGATAAAGCTTAAAGACCCATTGGTGTGCTGTATTCAGGAGACCCATCTCACATGTGAAGACACACTGAGGCTCAAACTAAAGGGATGGCGGAATATTTACCAAGCAAATGGAAAGCAAACAAAAAAAAAAAAAGCAGGGTTTGCATTCCTAATCTCTGATAAAATAGACTTTAAACCAACAAAGATCAAAAGAGACAAAGAAGGGTATTACATAATGGTAAAGGGATCAATGCAACAAGAAGAGCTAACTATCCTAAATCTACATGCACCAAATACAGGAGCACCCAGATTTATAAAGCAAGTTCTTAGACACCTACAAAGACACTTAGACTCCCACAGAATAATAGTGGGAGACTTTAACATCTCACTGTCAATATTAGACAGATCAACCAAACAGAAAATTAACAAGAATGTCCAGGACTTGAACTCAGCTCTGGACCAAGCAGACCTAACAAACAGACATCTGCAGAACTCTCTACCACAATCAACAGAATATACATTCTTCTCAGCATTCCACCTCGTACTTATTCTAAAACTGACCACATAATTGGAAGTAAAACACTACTTAGCAAATGCAAAAGAATGGAAATCGTAACAGTCTCTCAGACAACAGTGCAGTCAAATTAGAACTCAGGATTAAGAAACTCAATCAAAACCACACAACTACATGGAAACTGATCAATGTGCTCCTGAATGACTATGGGATAAATAACAAAATTATGGCAGAAATAAAGATGTTCTTTGAAAGCAATGAGAACAGAGATGCAACATACCAGAGTCTCTGGGACATATTTAAAGCAGTATGAAGAGGGAAATTTATAGCACTAAATGCCCACAAGTGAAAGCAGGAAAGATCTAAAATTGATACCCTAACATCACAAAAGAACTAAAGAAGCAAGAGCAAACAAATTGAAAAGCAAGCAGAAGACAAGAAATAACTAAAATCAGAGCAGAACTGAAGGAGATAGAGACACAAAAAAACCCTTGAAAAAATCAATGAATCCAGAAGCTGGTTTTTTGAAAGATCAACAAAATAGATAGACCACTACCCAGACTAATAAAGAAGAAAAGAGAGAAGAATCAAATAGATGCAATAAAAAATGATAAATGGGATATCACCACCAATCCCACAGAAATACAAACTACCATCAGCGAATACTACAAACACTTCTACACAAACTAAAATATCTAGAAGAAGTGGATAAATTCCTGGACAGAACTGGAAAAAATAGAGCCCGCATAGCCAAGACAATTCTAAGCAAAAAGGGCAAAGGTGGAGGCATCACGCTACCTGACTTCAAATTATACTACAACACTACAGTAACAAAAACAGCATGGTACTGGTACCAAAACAGATCTATAGACCAATAGAACAGAACAGAGGCCTTAGAAATAACATCACACATCTACAACCATCTGATCTTTGATAAACCTGACAAAAATATGCAATGGGGAAAGGCTTGCCTATTTAATAAATGGTATTGGGAAAACTGGCTAGCCATGTGCAGAAAGCTGAAAATGAATCCCTTTCTTATACCGTATACAAAAATTAACTCAAGATGGATTAAAGACTTAAATAAAACCATAAAAACCCTAGAAGAAAACCTAGGCAGTACCATTCAGGACATAGGCATGGGCAAAGACTTCATGACTAAAACAGCAAAAGCAATGGCAACAAAAGCCAAAACAGACAAATGGGACCTAAATAAACTAAAGCGCTTCTGGACAGCAAAAGAAACTATCATTAGAGTGAACAGGTGACCTACAGAACAGGAGAAAATTTTTGCAATCTACCCATCTGACAAAGGGCTAATATCCAGAATCTACAAAGAACTTAAACAGATTTACAAGAAAAAAAACAACCCCATGAAAAAGTGGGTGAAGGAATGAACAGACAATTCTCAAAAGAAGACATTTATTCAGCCAACAAACATACGGAAAAAAGCTCATCATCACTGGTCATTAGAGAAACGCAAATCAAAACCGCAATGAAATACCATCTTATGCCAGTTAGAATGGTGATCCTTAAAAAGTTAGAAAACAACAGATGCTGGAGAGGATATGGAGAAATAGAAACACTTTTACACTGTTGGTGGAAGTATAAATTAGTTCAATCATTGTGGAATGACAGTGTGGCGATTCCTCAGGGATCTAGAACTAGAAATACCATTTGACCTAGCAATCCCATTATTGTATGTATACCCAAAGGATTATAAATCATTCTGCTATAAAGACACATGCACACTTCTGTTTACTGCAGCACCGTTCACAATAGCAAAGACGTGGAACCAACCCAAATACCCATCAATGATAGAATGGATAAAGAAAATGTGGCACATATACACCATGGAATACTATGCAGCCATAAAAAAGGATGAGTTCATGTCCTTTGCAGGGACATGGATGAAGCTGGAACCCATTATTCTCAGCAAACTAACATAAGAACAGAAAACCAAACACTGCATGTTCTCATTCATAAGTGGCAGTTGAACAATGAGAACACATGGACACAGGGTGGGGAACATCACACACTGGAGCCTGTCGTGGGGCAGTGGGCGGGAGGCTAGGGAAGGGATATCAGGAGAAATACCTAATGTAGATGATAGGTTGATGGGTGCAGCCAACCACCATGGCACATGTATACCTATGTAACAAACCTGCACATCTGCATATGTAACCCAGAACTTAAAGTAAAATAAAAAATATTTTTTCAAAAATTATTTTTCTGACTTTTGTCCTACAGTCATAAATATGTCTTCATTTCTTGCTGAATGATTTTTTGTTGTTGTTATCTTTAACCATTTAGAAAAGTCACTTGATTAAGTATTGAGGGGTCTAATTGTTTAATGGGCAGAAATTAGACCCTGCAAGAGTACTTTTAAAACTGGCAAATACCAGATGTAATTACAAATTCTTTAGAGGAATCTATTTCTGTACAATAGGTTAATTGGTTCTAAGTAGACAACACTGACCAAAATTTAAACCCAGCCTCTAATATCGTCCATGCCTTTTTCAACAAATATGAGTGGCTAATTGTGATCAGATTAGTCTCCTTGAAGGAACACTTCACTACTTATCTGTGATTTTCTTGTTGTAAGTGGTTTAACGTACCTGCAGTTGGTGGCTTCCTGCTGGCATACTTCCTACAAAATAGAGAGTTATTTCCAAAAGTTGTCATAGCCTTGTCTGATGATGAGAATTCTGTAGTCAGATGACCAATATATAATTTAGAATTACGGTGATTTCTTTAGAAGGATCAAAGCTGTTTTTAAGCCAAAACAGAGAAAAATTTACCTAAAGGGGAAAATTAGTTGGGGCCTGTTGATCAAGATAACTGCCTCAACTCTCTGGATGTCTACATATAGATAGCTTATTCATTTATGTGAAATGAAATGTACTTACTCTTCTTCGCATCTCTCTATTTTAGTGGTGCAATCTATGCATTGACTTGGTAGCATTCACCAGTGAAATATTCAAGGGGGCAGTTTTCCAGTCATTGGATGGAATTGTTGTCTCAGCTAACTGCAAGCTACGGAAGATCTTCACCTTAAAATCAAAGCCTCAAGACACTGCTGACAAAGATGGTATGTTCAGGTTGCTATCAAGATTTTTAAATTCTCTGATGTATTTTTAAAATTAGCCATACCTTTGGGATAGTATGAATGTGTGGTAGCAATCTGATTTTATGTCTGCTAAAGTAAATTTGTTCACAGTCATGTTGATTTCTTTGTTCTAGATCAAATGTTTATTTTCACCGTAGCTGAGTATCACAAAAAATATATTAGTCATCTTTTTGTGGTTGTTTTCATTTTTCTTTATGGTAACACTTGCTGTCTGCCTTAGGCTCCTTAGTTGCAAACCACGTAATCCTTTTTAGGTGGTTGAAAAAGAAAAGGAATTTATTTAAGGAAATTAGACAGTTCATAGAATCTCCAGGATATTTAGAGAGTTAGCTTAGAGCCTGTAGTCAAGAAGAATACAGTCTCCCCCAAGACTTATCTAAGGACAACCCCATCCACTTGCCACCCCCACCCACTGCCAGTAGCTACTGCAACTATACGGAGACTCCTTAAGTCACATCGTAATGCTGGGCTACAGGTTCCATAATTTCTGTTGCAGCAGCCCCTGAAAGTAGGATGTTTTCTTCCCTACCACCCTTATCAAAAGTAGATGAGGGTGTTTGTCTTCATGTTTGTCTCCACTGAAAATGTTTTGTGTGGCTGTTTCTAATTTGTGGAGTCTAGGTAGCATCCTGCAAGGGAGGCTGGCAAAGTGGTGTCTGATTTCTGACTAAGGTGGCAGGACTTGCTGTCTACGAAAGTCACCAAATTAGGAAGAGTTTGCAAAAGATGTTGGGTATCCAAAAATCTCTGTTCATTATGTTGTCTTATTACTCTGTGTACATTTCAGGAAGTCACTTAGGAGAAATCTTAGTAATTTTCTAGTGACCAAGTTAAAATAGAAAGAGAGTTGAGTTCCTCATATTTCTAGCAAGACTAGAAATATTTACATTAATTATTCATAATTTGGTTTATAAATATACTCTGCAGGTAACTCAGCTCTCTGGAATTCATAAAGTAGCACACCATACTCCTAAGATGGTTTTAAACAACCAAAAGTATTGAAAGAATACTGATGCCTCCCATTGATCTTCATCTGGGATTATTACTTGTTGTTAAATCAATTCTAGAAGCCCTGGAAGCAGGTCTGCATATAAGGTGTCAAAGGTGATTACTTAGAAGTTTCTATCTAGACTTTAGATTTGTGCTCCATCTGGGTGAGTGCCTGAGAAATCTTGATGTGGTTTACTGTGTATCAGGACACTGTGCCTATGAATTTCACTTGATAATAAAACACAGCAGTGCATTAACAGCTCTCCGAAGAGATCACATACCACAGTGTGGCTGCTCATCTTATGTACCACTTACAGCCTGTATGAGAAAGTAAAAGATTTCATTTTTTAAAATGGCACCAGCTAATAAGAAGCCTCAAAGTTTTTAAAAATATTTGCGCAGTGTACATCAGATCATACGAGGTAAATCATAACCTGATTAATATTTTAAAATAAATGTAAAGAAAAAAGTAGATCAGACATAGCAAAGTACATACATGTTTCAATCTCTGATCCTTCCTCAAGCCCCACTAAAATTACAATATAGGAATAAAAAAGGCATAAACCTACCAAAATAAAGAATATGGGAGAGGAGGCAATGGACAAGAGATGTTTGTAAATTTTATAAGATTAAGCAATAACTTAGAAGAGCAAAGAAAACTGAAACCTTTAGGCTTATAGAGAGGTTTGCCAAGGAATTTCAGAGAGGCTCAAGAATTTGTAGTTTTGCATACTGGCAAAGGCAGGGTAAGGATGAAGGCTAAAAACAGGGAGACTGGTCAAAATTCTGTTTAGATTTCTACAGGAGGACCCCAGGTTCCAGTTTTAACTCCATATAACCAAGCCACAAGCGATTTAGTCTCTGGAGAAACTAAATCAGTGAGCTTCTGAACCTGGGTGCATCAGGCACTTATTAGACATCAAAATTAGCAAGAAGGAAGTGGATATGGTAGGGAATATCTGTAGTTCTTTCAGAGTCAATAAAAGATATTGCATCTATAAAATAAGAATAATGTGTTTTTGTTTTGCTTCAGTAAGCATTTTATTGAGGTGTATTATAAGCGTTATTATTAATTTTATATACATATAGAAACATGCAGAAATAATAAGTGTATAACTTGAGGTATTACCACAAAGTGAACACACTTCTGTAACTACTACCCAGATCAAGCATTACAAGCATTCTACCAGCCTGCTTGTGTCTCCTCCCAATCATTACTTTCTCCCTTCTCCTAAGAGGTAATCTATATACTGACTTTTAACAGATTAATATTACTTATCTTTTACATTTATATAAATGGAATTACATAGTACATATTTCATGAATACATTCTTGTACTAAATATTGTTTGTGAGATTCATTTATGTTATGGCACATAACAGTAATTTTCTGATTTTCAGTACTGTATAGTATGCTATTGAATGAATACACCTTATTTTATTTATCCATTTTCAGCTGTTATGAATAATGGTGCTAGAAACAGTCTACACTTCTCTTGGGGCATTCATGTAGGCATTTATCTCAGAGCAGAATGAATGCATACTTCAGCATTCTTAAATTCCGTTACTATTTTTTTTTATTCTAGAATTTCATATGATTCTGTTTTGTAGTTTCCATTCATAAGATAAAGTTCTCCATCTTGTTATCACATTTCTCAAATATGTTAATCAGTTATTTTAAAGCACTTAGCTCACAACTCCAATATTTGGATCTATATGTGGGCCTAGTTCTATCATCTGTTTATTTTTCACTTGGTCTTGTCTCTTGGTGTACCTGATAAGTTTTGAGTGAATGATGGACATTGGAAATCAAAAACTATGGGAGATATTTGGAGGCTCTAGACAGTGTTTTCTTCCTCTGAAGATATAAAACCAAAAAGTAAGAGAAATAAGTGCAAAAGACTGAAAATATGATGGAAATGCTAACAATATTAGGTATTAGTCCAAGGAGTTCACCATCAAAGTAAAAGGGTTCCAGAAAGAGAGACTAGAAGAAACAGAAATATTAAGATTTCCCAAAATTCAAGGCCAGATATTTTCGGATTGACTTTGCTCATCACATACCAGAACAACTAGTGTAAAAGACTCACCACTGTGAAATTTTAGAACAGGAAAGATAAGGAGAAGATCCTTTAAGCTTCAATAATTTAAAAAAATACAATTTATATACAACAGATTGGGAATAAGAATGATATCTGACTTCTTAATAGCAACATTAGATGATAGAAGACCTTGAAACTCTATGTTTAAAAGTCTAAGGAAAAATTATTTTCAACCTAAAATTCTGTATGCATCCAATCTATTAATCAAATGACACAGAATGAAGATACACGGTCTCAAAAATTTATTTACATCGTTTCTCAGAAAAGATCACAAAGATATTCTCCAAAAAAATGAATGAGTAGGTGAAGGAAAAGAAGTATATGGGATCCAAAAAAACAGAAAATTTCATCCAGGAGAAAATCAAAGAGAGAATCTGCTCCAAAAAGTAAAGTCTTAATAGCAAAAACATGGAATCAACCCAAATGCCCATCAGTGACAGACTGGATAAAGAAAATGTGGCATACATACACCAGGGAATAATACTATGCAGCCATAAAAAGGAATGAGATGATGTCCTTTGCAGGGACATGGATGGAGCTGGAAGCCATCATGGTCAGCAAACTAACACAGGAACAGAAAACCAAACACTGCATGTTCTCACTCATAAGTGGGAGCTCAACAATGAAAACACCTGGACGCAGGGAGGGGAATAGCACACACTGGGGCCTGTTAGGGAGTGTGGAACAGAGGGAGGGAGAACATCGGGAAAAATAACTACTGCATGCTGGGCTTCATACCTAGGTGATGAGTTGATAGATGCAGCCAACCACCATGGCACATGTTTACCTGTGTAACAAATCTGCACGTCCTGCGCATGTACCTCAGAACTTCAAATTAAATTAAATTAAAAGCAAAAAAGTAAAGTAAGAAAAAAAAGCAAACGGATTTCTAGAAGTAAGGTCAAAGGAATTCAAAGGGTGGCTCTTGGACAGCATATCTATAGGCAAACTGTCCAGAGTGTAGCAGAAAAATGGAAGCTTTCAGGAGAAAAGTCTCCAGAAAAAGAATGTATTTGACAAAGTGTGTTTGAACATGCAGAATAAAACTGATTGTGATGTTGTAGTGCTAATGGAAGATTTAGAAAGAATTAATGTTAGGAATGTAGAAAGCCCACAACAAAACAAAGCAATAATCAATGTCAAGGAAAACAAAAAATTGTATAAGAGAAGAAATACAATCATAATATATCATGTAGCTCAGATGTGCACAACTTTTTTTATAAGTAGACCTTATTTTTTTTAGCAGTTTTAGACTCACAGCAAAATTAAATGGACAGTATGGAGTTTTCATCGTGTTCCTTGTCCCCACACGTGCACAGCCTTCCCCACTGTGAACTGCGTACCAGTATAGTATATATGTTACAGTTGATGAATCTATACCGAGACATCATTATCATCTGAAGTCTATAGTTTACATTAGAATTCATTCATTCATTCTTTGGGTTCTTGCAAGTATGTAAAGACCTGTGTCTAGTACTATAGAATCATACAGAATAGTTTCACTGCCCTAAAGATCTTCTGTGCTCCAACTATTTCTTTCATCCTTCCCCCAATCCCTGGAAACCACTAATTTTTTTTTTGTCTCTCTAGTTTTGCTTTCTCCAGAATGTCATAGTTAAAATTACACAGTACGTGGCCTTTTCACATTGGCTTCTTTCACTTAGTAATATGCATTTAAGGTTCCTCCATGTCTGTTGATGGCATCATAGCTCAGTTATTTTTAGCATTGGGTAATATTTCATTGATTACATGTACCACAGTTTATTCATCCATTCACCTACTGAAAGACATCTTCATTGCTTGCAGGCTTTTGCAATTATGAATAAAGCTGTTATAAATATTATTCTGTAGGTTTTTTTGTGGACAACTTTTCAACTCATGTGGATATAGCAATGAATGTGATTTCTGAATTGTATGGTAACAGCATGTTTAGTTTTGTGAGAAACTTTTAAACCGTCTTCCAAAGTGGCTGTACCATATTGCATTCCCCCAACAGTGAATGAGAGTTCCTGTTACTCCACATTCTCACTAGAATTTGTTGTTGTCAATGTTTTGGATTTTTCACCATTCTAATGTGTGTAGTACAAACGTTTTAGTATGACCTTATTAATATAAAACATTGAATAAGAAGAATTTATCCAAAAATTATGAAAAATTTTATTAGAAGGATGAGGGAAGGAAAATGAGGTGGTGGTTTAAGAATGGTGAATCCTCTTTTTTTTCAAAATAGGAAGTCAGAGATATTATCCAAAACTGATAGTTGAAAAAATGTCAGTACAAGGGTACTATTTATAAGTATGGAAATAAACACTAGAAGATTTAGAAAATATAACTGAAAGGCTTGAAAATATTTGCCTCCACATTGCAAGACTTGGGGATAAGGGAGGTGGAAGGTCAACAGTAGGTGAAAGGGTAACTTTTTTTTCTGATAATTTTATAGTACCACTGGAACTTTTAAATAATATAGATGTATTATTTTGTTTAAAAATTAATTTTATTAAAAGTGAACAGATAATCTGTAAGAAAGAAGAATGAGCACTGGTGTGATTTCTTTCAGGTTTTTGGAAGGCCTGAAAAGAGACCTTATGAATGGAGCCTCTCAGATTGCCTAAAATGTTCTGAATAGACATGGGGAAGGACACTGTGGTTCAAGGTGCTAGGGATTGTAACCCCATATTCCTCTCATCTTAGCTGCCAGTACTTCACTTTGTATGCACCCTGTCTTTATGCTTCAACTTCCTCATCAGCAAAATGAGGATAATACTTACTCCTTGATTAGGTAAAATGCTGTCATCATATTTCCAGTGCAAATACAAAGTGTGTAAACCAAGTATATCTTAGAAAAGTTAAGTTGGTACTGTGTAGCCTAAGACATGGCTTAATGTTCCCACACAGTCCATTGCTGTGATCCTGCACCAACTTTGTGGGTTTGTGTGAGTTCTGAACAACTCTGAGCTTTGCTTTCTCGTTGATTACTATAAGGTTATTTTAGAAATCCAATCAAATACAAAAATATGTGTGCATAAACTATAATGCAGTGTACAGATGTTAAACATTTATCTGTCTTCTATTCATCGGGCACTGGGATGATGCAGCCCTTGCTTCCCTGTTCAGGGTCTGGCAAGAAACCTTACATGTAATAGTAGATTAAATCCCAACGGGAACTTCCCTAATGGGCTTACTTAGCAGTAAGAGGAGAGTCTGGAGCACTTGCCCCTTATTTGAGAGAGTCATTTGGTCACGCACTTGGATTTCACGGATGTGTCAAGTTAAGAAAATCTTGACTGTCATAGGTTGCCCACCTTTGAATTTATCAAATCAGAAGATTAAAACAGACAAACAAGAAAAACTGCAGTTATTCTGATTGTTTCATTAAATGAAAGGACATTTACACAGACACAGACATACACACGAGGCACAAAGTGGGAAGATCTTAATTTAGCAATGAAGGCTGACGTTTTTACTACAGACTAGTGAAAATGACTTCATGGATCAGTATCTGTCTATAGACCACTGTTTGGGAGATACTGATCTAAGAAATTAACTTTCCGAACTGCATCTTGTTTTTATGTTTTGTTTTTGAGACAGAGCTTCACGCCATTGCTCAGGCTGGAGTTTAGTGGCATGATCACAGCTCACTGCAGCCTCAGCTTCCCTGGGCTCACACTGTCCTCCCACCTCAGCTTCCTGATTAGCTTGGACTACAGGTGTGGACCACCTGCCTAGCTAATTTTTTTCTGTTTTGGGTAGAGACAGGGTCTCACTATATTGCCTAGGCTGGTCTCAAACTCCTAGGTTCAAGTGATCTTGCCTTGGCCTCCCAAAGTGCTGGGATTACAGGTGTGAGCCACCGCACCTAGCCCCAGACTGCATCTTGAAGGAAAACTATTAATTATTTTCCAAACAATGAAAATAGGACAATGAGTAGAAAGAGCATTTCAGAGAGAGGAAAGGGCATATATGTATAAAGGCATGGCATCATGAAAGGATCTCATATGTTCAAGGAACAAATTCAGTATGATACATGGCCGGGTGGAAGGTATAATATAAGACTGCAACACTAGGCTGCATATTTGGGATGACATTAAGGTATAGAGTGCAGTTCCTGCTCTCTGAGTTCTATGTGTAATTATAGACACTAGAAAAGTTAATAACAAGAGCTCATTGTGAAGATAATTGTACATAAAAGGACAAAGGATAACATAGTATAGGACAAATTGAGTGTCCTTGGTCAAGGAGGTAGGTGGTAGAAGTGATGCAGTAATTTTAATAATGATAGTGATAGTGGAGATGGTGATAATGATGATTATGGTGATGATTACAGTATTACATCTTGATGTGACCTAGGCAGAGTTCTTAACACTTATAGATCTGATCTTATTTAATGTTCATAACAACTCTATGAGATGGGTGATACTATTCTCCCCATTTTACATGTAGGAAACCTGAGGCATAGGGAAGTCAAGTAAGGTGCACAATGTTACACAATTCTCAGTAGTACGGCTAGGACTTGAACCTTGCAGTAGGGTTCTAGAGCTTATATTCCTAGTTATTTCAGTGTACTGCTTCTCATGTGCTGGTTGAAGGGAGACAACATTTAAAAAGGAAAGATACAAGAGCTGTCACAGAGTAAGAATGCCAAGATTTGGTGACTGGCTGCGTTGAGGGTATCTATATTACAATAAGTAACAGATGTCTTTTGTCCTTCTTCTGCAAAGACAGACGAGTCTGTGTTGAGAACTTTATCGTAGGAAACTTTTTAAGCTATTTCTTAAATTCCACACTGGGATTTGATTTTAAAATATTAACTGCTTACTTGAGCTCAGTACTTTATTGTCCTTGGATTATTTAAACTGCTACCATTTCAGTCTGGAACTTCTTAAACTCACTCAAGCTAGGAGATTTTGCCCTAATTCCTTATTCTCTCTTTACACAGTGAGATACAATAGTAAATGAATTGTTGGAACCTTGCAACAAGCAATTAATCAGTTTTCACTTTTCCAGAGGAATGACTTTTGCTGGACAAGTAGTAAAACATACTGATTCAATTTACTTTATTAGTTTTTGAGCTTGCATTTTTAGGCATTTGTATGACTGAATTATTGATTAATTCATATCATTCTGTGTTTAAAATAAAAACCAGAATGTATGTGTAGATAGATAAGAGAAAGAGGAGAAAAACAAGGAGAGAAGAACAAGCAATGATATGAATATCTGTGTAGATTGTTAAATAAGAGTGAGACAGAGGAGTGAAATGAGAAGAGAGAAGATAAAGTGATGATCCATGAAGCAAAGATATGCTGTACCAGACATGATCATACATGTCTCCTGGCTCACCAGTTCAGGGCTATTTCTCAAATATTCTGTGCTCTGTGTTCTGTGTATTCTGTATTCTGTTTATTCTGTGTTCAGAATTGTTGAGAAGAGGAAAATTAAAGGTATGATTTCAGACTAAGAACCCCTGGAAGGCATAGACCCTCTTCTTTTCAGTTTTTGTCTCTAGCAAATGACCTGGCACTGGTAATTTATCATAAATTTTGATTAATTAATGAATTAAAGATTGGCTATTTGTTTAACTATTTTATTGAACACTGTCTCTGTTCAATAAAACTTTATTGAGTGTCAAGCAATGTGAAGAAAATTATTTCTTCAAAGGCCACGGAGAATCTAAAAACACTGACATCTAGCTTTAATAGACTCATTGAACAGGGAAGGACCTTAGAGTTGCTCTATTCCAATGTCTTAATTAGACAAATAAGGAAAAGAAGCCCCATGGAAGTGAGACATCTTGTACTGCAGACACACAAGGTGGAATTCAAGACCAGGCCTCTGGCTGTTCTTTCCTTAAGAGTGTACAAGTTTACTTTCACCAATAATCAGAATGATTTTGTGGTTTTAATATTTATTATTAGTTGTAATAATATTGAATATTCTTATGTTGGATGTTTTCCCACATCTATTTTCATCTACATATCAGGTGAATGCACATCATACTCAAAGCTCATTAGTTTAAGACTGTATTTCTATATTTTTCTGCAGTGGAGTTGAACTCAAAATGCCCTTGCCTAGCAAATCACCTCAGGACAAGAAAGGACATATGGTTTTAGCATAACAGAGGTGCCCAGCAGCCAATAGTAGAACCCACAAAAATAGGTCATGAATATCTGTATATCAAGACTCACAATCATTCTGATTAAAATATCTATTATATTTTAAAATTAAACATTTACAAAATATTGTTTATAATAGAACCTCATCTCTCAAAACTCCAGAGAATAATAATTGCATTTACAATCACATCCAAAATAATTATATAAGAAAAAATGTAATGAAGGAGGGGAAAGTACACTAAAAACTGTAAAACATTCCTGAAAGAAATTAAAGAAGACCTAGATAAATGGAAAGACATCTCACATGCATGGATTAGAATACTTAATATTAAAATGTCAATACTACCCAAAGCAATCTACAGATTTAATGCAATTTCTCTCTAAATTCCGATGGTCTTTTTTGCAGAAATGGAAAAGCTGATCTGAAATTCATGTGGAATGGCAAGGGGACCCAAATAGCCAAAACAATCTTGAAAATGAAGATCAAAGTTGAAGGATTCACACTTCCCAATTTCAAAACTTACTGCAAAGCTGCAGTAATCAAAACCATGTGGCTTTGGAATGATGATTGACATGTAAACCAACTGAATAGAATTGTGTCCACAAACAAACTGATATGGTTTGGCTGTGTCCCCACCCAAATGTCATCTTGAATTATAGTTTTCATAATCCCCACGTGTTGTGGGAGAGACCTGGTGGGAAGTAATTGAATCATGGGTGCAGTTACACTCATGCTGTTCTTGTGATAGTGAGTTCTCATTAGTTCTGATGGTTTTGTAAGGGGCTTTCCCCACTTTGCTCAGCACTTCTCTCTCCAGCTGCCTTATGAAGAAGAACATGTTTACTTCCCCTTCTGCCATGATTGTAAGTTTCCTGAGGCCTTCCCGCCATGCAGAACTGTGAGCCAGTTAAACCTTTTCCTTTATAAATTACCCAGTCTTGGGTATTTCTTCATAGCAGCCTGAGAAGGAACTAATACACAAATCATACATTTGATAAGGTCAGGAGATTGAGCCCAGCCTGGCCAAGATAGTGAAACCCCATCTCTACTAAAAATACAAAAAATTTAGCCAGACATGGTGGCGACTGCCTGTAATCCCAGCTACTTGAACCCAGGAGGTGGAGACTGCAGTGAGCCAAGATCGCACCACTACACTCCAGCCTGGGTGAAACTGAGAAAATTCATCTCAAAAAAAAAAAAAGACCTCCTCAAAACAATAAAAGCTATTTATGACAAACTCACAGCCAATATCATACTCAATGGGCAAAAACTGGAAGCATTCCTTTTGAAATCTGGCACTCGACAAGGATGCCATCTCTCACCACTCCTATTCAATATAGTATTGGAAGTTCTAACCAGAGCCGTCAGGCAAGAAAAAGAAATAAAGGGTATTCAGTTAGGAAAGGAGGAAGTCAAATTGTCTCTGTTTGCAGACAACATGATTGTATATTTAGAAGACCCCATCATCTCAGCCCAAAATCTCCTGAAACTGATAAGCAACTTCAGCAAAGTCTCAGGATACAAAGCAGTGTGCAGAAATCAAAAGCATTCCTATACACCAATATCAGACTTAAAGAGAGCCAAATCAAGAATGAACTGCCATTCACAATTGCTACAAAGAGAATAAAATACCTAAGAATACAACTAACAAAGGATGTAAAGGACCTCTTCAAGGAGAGCTACAAACCACTGCTCAAGGAAATAAGAGAGATCATAAACAGATGGAAAAACATTCCATGCTCATGGTTAGGAAGAATCAGTATTGTGAAAATGGCCATACCGCCCAAAGTAATTTATAGATTCAATGCTATCCCCATCAAGCTACCTATGACCCTCTTCACAGAACTGGAAAAAACCACCTTAAACTTCATATGGAACCAAAAGAGAGCCTGCATACCCAAGACAATTCTAAGCAAAAAGAACAAAGCTGAAGGCATCACGCTACCTGACTTCAAGTCTACAGTAATCAAAACAGCATGGTACTGGTACCAAAATAGAGATATAGACCAATGGAACAGAACAGAGGCCTCGGAGGCAATGCCACACATCTACAACCATCTGATCTTTGACAAACCTGACAAAAACAAGCAATGGGGAAAGGATTCCCTGTTTAATAAATGGTGTTGGGAAAACTGGCTAGCCATGTGCAGAAAGCAGAAACTGGACCCCTTCCTGACACCTTACACTAAAATTAACTCCAGATGGATTAAAGACTTAAACATAAGACCTAACACCATA
>PVKV010020871.1:0-38819 GCA_004027835.1 Alouatta palliata
CCCGCCCCGCTCCCTCCGCCCCTGTCTGGGGCAGACAGCAGAGGAACGGACACACTCGCACTCACTCAAACAAGGACCCTTGGAGTCTCTGGGCAGGCACTGCCTCATAGAGTCAAACTTTCCACTGCCCAGATGGGGACACTGAGGTGCTGGCTGGCATCTCTCCAGGCGGAGGAAAGAGATGGAAGGAAGACAAGGGGGAGGCGGCCTTGGGCTGCTAGGCCCGGGAGTGGCCCTGGAATTTGGTCCTAAGTTTTCGGGGAACCTGCTTCCGCCTAAGCAAGGAGGTGGTTTCTCGGGATCAGAGAGGGTGCTGTTGTGGACTTCACGTACGCTCCTGGGCGCCCTGTGCCCTCCCTTCCACCCCAGCCTTTCTTCCCTTGAAAAGAGGGCCCGATCCGTCTGGTGGTAGCAGGACAGGGCAGGGGCCTCGCCCACTGGCCTGCTCTGAGCTGATTCAGAGACGAGAGATCCAGCGAGTCAGCCTTCTTGCTCAGTTCCTGCAGGTCCCCTCGGACATCAGAACTGCTCTGTGGGTGGCCACTTCCTCTGGGCTCAACCCTGTGCTGGTCACTTCCGGGGGTGAGCGGGTTACCCTGCCAAGCCTCGGCCGCTTCCTGAGGGCCCAAGTGAGTCCAGCTCCTCCTGTGTCTAGAGCCTGGGTCCTTAGCACGACGCTGCCCCCCTGTCCCGTAGTGTCCCCTTCTTCCCTCAGCAAGAGCAGCTCCTGAGACACAGGGTGAGGGTTTAGATGGAGTGAGAAACTGAGATCCGCAATAGAATTGGACCAAGAGAGAAAACTGCATATTGAGAGAAAAAGCTTGAAGGGGCAGAGAGGGAGAGAGGGGTGGCCAGAGAGGAGAGGACAGTGGCGAGGGCTGAGAGTCTTCACCCGCCTGGTAGTGCCATCTGGAAGGCCCTAGGCCAGGGCGGATGCTCCCAGGACGCCCCTACCTGGGGGCATGGCAGGGCACAGACCCTTCCTGTGCCCCAGAGGCAGCTCCGGGCCTGGCCAGGATCTGGGACACATGGCGGCTTGACCAAGCTGTGGTACCTGCTTGCAAGAAGCTTCGAGGCTGGGCCAGGGAGAAGGGAGACACGGGAAACCAGGGGCCAGGCTGGGAACCCCGCTTCCTTCTTGATTTCATGATTGGGATGAGGACATTGGAGACCATGTGTGCCCCTTCCAGACAAAGGGGCTAGTTTGTCTTTTGGCAGGTTTGTGTGTTTTACCTTTTGCTGTAAACATGCGGACATACCTGGCAGGAGAAACAATGCTATCACGGTATTGTGAGCGCCATGCAGCCCTGCCCAGCCTCAGCGCCCGACTCACGGCCACCTGGTCTCATCATTGTCCCACCCTCTTTCCATCCCCACCGGATTTGGACCCAGATGCCAACTCATTCATGGAGAAACCCATCAGTAGAGAGCGGGCCTGACTAGCAGTCTGGGTGCAGAGAGAAGCATCTGGAAGCATTCCGCTCAGTGATGGCAGTCAGTCGCAAAAGGCTGCAGACCCTCTGGTTCCATTCATTTGAAATGTTCAAAATAGGCTCATCTGTGGGGACAGAAAGTGGATTTGTGGAAAGGGGGTGCCAGAGGGTGATAGCTGAAAGTATGGGTTTTCTTTTTGAAGTGATGAAAATGCTCTCCAGTGGACTGTGTGATGGTTGCACGATTCTGTGACTAGACCAGACCATAACCCTTGCCTGGTACATGTTCGACGGGCAAATCCTGTGGTAAAGCTGTTTCCGAGGAAAGGAGAAACTCACTTGAGGCACACACGCTGCCCAAGGCACTGGTACCCAGTCCCTTCCTGCACGGCACTGAGTGAGAACCCAGGAGCTGTCACTCAGGGCCTCAGCCTCCAGGAGTTCCAGTGGCAGTGACACAGCTCTGAATACCGTGGGGGCACAGGCCCATCTACAGTGCCAGAGGCTTGGGAGGGCTACCTGGAGGAGGTGACCTGGGACAGATCAGTAGGGAAGAGGGATGTGGCCGGTGGAAGGAAGAGCCCAGGTTCTGGGGCTGTGGGGAGACGCAGGGGAAACAGGCATGTTCCTGGAGGGGGCTTGGAAGTGGCCGTGAGGTGACACCCTGCTTGGGGAGACACATTATGCATGCACCTTGCATCTCTTACCTGAAGTTGGGGGCTGCTTCTGGGGGAATACTCGTATAAATACGGTCCTTGTGCTTGGAAGGTTCTTGTGTCTGTGGTTTGCAGTCTGCAATAAGCCATGACTGCACGCCCAGCCCCGGACCCACTGAGTCACCCCGCCTGGCCCTCTAATTTGGGGGCCACTCCCAGACCAGCCAGGCAGTACCTTTGTCCTAGGGCCGCCCCCTTCTGCACCCCGTCCCACTCCCCCATCCTCAGGCCTGGGCTCTCTCTGCAGCGCAGAAGCAACCTTGATCCCAGCCGAACTGCTCCAGGAACAGCACTTCCTCGCTGGCCAGCAGAACGGGCAGGCGGGCAGGCAGCCTTCTGCCCTTCTGGCCTCTCAGGGCTGGGAGGAGGCAGGGGGAGACAGGGGAAGCAGGGGGAGGGCAGGCATGGGGGTTGCAAGGCAGGAAGGAAGAGCAGGCATTTCCTGAGGCCCCCAGGGCTCCCGGGGAGGAGGCAGACACAGCCGTGCAGAACCTGGCCCCTTCCAGCACGGCCTGCATGTGACCCTAGCTGGGATGTTTCCCCAAAAAGGCTGTAGAGGGCAGAGAGGTCCTGCTGGCACCAGCCTTACCTTGCCTCTCAGCCTCGGGCAGCCGTTCTCCTGCCAGATGGAGCCGAGAGCTCAGTCCTCTCCACCTGACAAGGAGCCTGACCCCTCAGCTGCGTGAGGTGGGCAGCCCTGGGCAGGCTGCTCAGGCTTCTAGGGAAAGCTGTCGTGCCCCGGCAGCTGCCCCTGCCCGGGAGCCCCAGGCCACACTGTGGTGAGCCTGCCTCTCATCTAGCCCTCATCAGGCAGCTGCCACCCCAGCCTACCTGGGGCAGAGCCCAGGACAAGTGCTGGAAAGTAGCAGGTGGGGCAGCAGCCATGGGAAGGAAGGGCGGGACCAGGGCACATCTGAGGGAGGGAGAGGGCCACAGAGGCAGGGGCTGAGAGGAGGGAGGCAGGGTGCAGGGATCTAAGGCAGCTGCCATCTCCTTGGCCGTGTGGGGAAGAGGACCTGGAGTCAGCTGCAGCCCGCCGCCCACAGCTGGCCTGCAGCTGTTGGTGCCCTGTCTACAAAGCTACAGCAGGGAGGCCCAGGAGAGCAGAGGGGTCGGGGGCTCCAGAGGGCAGGCTGTGGGCGTGAAATGCTGGCGGGTAGTGTGAGTCCTGGAGGGCAGAGCCTGGGCACCTGAGGGCCCCCTGCTCACCCTGTGAGTCTCCAGGGTCTGGAAACTAGAACTGGGCCCTGGGCTCCCTCTGCCTGGCTCCCTGTGTCCGGCAGGCCCTCTCGTTCTCCTTGCGTGGCTGCTTCTCAAACCCCTCTGCCTGGACGTGACTCCCCTCGACTACCCCCATCCATCCTGATGGTGTGAACGGAAGGGCCCATGCCTGTCTTGGGGATGGGACAAAGAGACAGAGGGGCCGAGAGAGCTGGGACAGAGAGCCGCAGTAGGCGAGGCAGACAGGCAGCATCCCCATCCCCTGGACCATCAGCCTCAAGAAGCAAGGAGGTGACTGGGGCAGGGAGGGCTTCTATGGGAGGAGGCAGTGCCCTAAGGCCGCCTCTCAGTCACTTGGGAAGTAGCTCTTGCAGAGCCTCAGCCTCCAGGACAAATTTCTAGCCAGGGACCTGTCACACATCGAGGTTACCTCTTGAGCAACTGACCCTGCCCAGAGGGCTGGAGTTTACACCCTTGAGTGGCCCTCACTCTAGCCTGCGGGCTTTGCCCATTCCTGAAGTCCACACCCTCGGGGCAGACACCAGTGGAAGCTTCCCAGTGCTGGATGGCCGAGGTGTGGCTGCTGAAAGCTGGCACTCTCCATGCCAGGAGCTTTTTTTGACCTTCCCCTGAGGACATAATCACACAGCATCTCTTCTCTTGGGGCCACCAGAACTGTAATTTCAGGGCCGGCACGGGGGCTCCGGGGAGGCTCAGCCTGCATCTAGCTATCTTTAGACAGGCATGGCCTGGGGCGTGGCCAGAGGACGGAAGGTGGGTTGCCTTAGAAGCCGAAGCCTGTGAGCCAGAGGCCAGGGGCACCCTAGGACCCCTGTGGTCTTCCCTCAGGGAAGCCAGAGCCCAGGAGTAGCACCGGGAGGCTCCAGTGGGAGTGGGGAGGGGCTGGGCCTGTGCTGAGGCCTGACTTCAGCTTGGGGCAATCTTTGGCCCAGAAGCTCAGAAGATGGGGCGGGACAGCACCTGGCCTGAGGGCCACACAGCCCAGTGTCTCCCAGATTGTCCCTGAGTGACCACCATAGTGGCAGCTGCTATGGGGGTAGGGGTGGGGCTTGGCACCGTGGCAAGATGCTTGCGAATGGGGGTGTTAGGCTGGAGGGAGGGCTGGGAACCGACTGTGGGGAAGGCAAGGTGTGGGCACGTGGGGGGCCAGTGAGGGTTATTTGGAGAAGAATTTGGAGGCTGATGGGCAGTTTCCTGGGTCTGCAGCTGGGAGAAGTGGAGCAGAGGTGCAAGGTCCCAGCCAGGTCCCAGGCTGGAGACACAGGCCAAGCCCTAGCCCCAGGGAGGGGTGGCTCCCCACCCCCATTCCTACCCCTCTGACTTGTGACTTGTCCCCACTGTCCTTACCCTCAGTCTCACCCCATCACCTCAGTGTCTCCGTCTCGATCTGGGGACGGATGAGCACCTCCCTTCTTGCCACCTGACCCCCAGTCACACCTACCCTGTCATCATCACTATTGCCATTGTCACTGCACTGTCCCCTTAGATGCCCAGCACGTTGGGGTCACTGACTGAGCTGCACCTACTGCTGCACCCTCGGATGGAGCCAGCAGCACCCTGAAGAGGCGCACAGTAGCCACAGGTGGAGGTGGGAGACAGTGGGTGCCGGAGGATGGCCCATGCTGAAGCAGGGGCAGGCGCAGGGCCACAGCTGGGCTCATCCTGCAGCAGGCACCGCTGGGCTGCCCATGCTTGCAGGCTGGGCTCTGCCTAGAGATTCCCTCCCAGTGCCAACTAGACTCTGACCGGCCCTCCCACAGCCCCAAGGACGGAAGCCCTCAGCCATGAGCTTCTGACCCTCTGGGGAATCCCCTGGGCTGAAAATGGCCCCCTTGTCCCAGTCATGAGGGGACATAAAGGCCCAGACACTTTGCCCCATCTCAGAGCGCAGGTTGGCTGAGGCCTGGCCGGGCCTGTAGGGTGGGCTGCAGCCCAGCTTCTCCCTTGGCCAGGTGCGACTCCAAGAGCCCGAAGGTACATGTACCCAACACAAGTCCCTTGCCTCCCCAGTTGGGAAGGTCGCAGGAAGATTAGCCCGGCCCAGGCTCTGAGAAGTGGAATAACCACCTGTGGGTGGCCCGCTTGGTCCCTGCACTCCTGCAGCCGAGGGGCCCCCTCCCCCCCCTCCTCCTCCTCCTCCTCCTCCTCCTCTCTGGCCTCATCTGTTGGGATGCCGGGGCTCACTCAGCCTACTCTTCCTCTGCCTCCGGGCCTGACCTCTGGGACTTCGAGAAGGTGGGGACTGCATGGTGACCCGAGCCAGAGGCACAGGGGCTGGGGAGGCCAGGAGGAGAGGAGGGGTTGTGAGAGTGGGGCCAGCGCCTTGAGGGCTGCTGACCTGTGACCCAGCCCAAACAGGAAGTGCCATATCTGCGGGGCCAGCTGGAGGAGAAGGAATGCCGGGATGAGTCCAAAGAAAACAGCTCGCAGCTTCCCAGGCCTCTCTTCCCCACCAGTCTGGCACTTTCTCCACTGAGAACTCAGGGGTGGGGGGAATCGGTGATGGAATGGGACCAAGGCGAGATTCAGTTCCCAGGCCCAGGTCCTAGGCAGAGCTGGTGGTGAGGCAAGGTCCCCTCCGCTCCACCCATATCCAGCAGCCCGGAGGCAGAGGGGAAGGAGAGGGGTGGCCCTGCCAGGATGGAGGAGGGCTGGGAAATTGGAAGGCCATGCCCAGATTGAGATGGGGGTGCCGAGGTGATGGGGTGGGATAGCAAGGGCCGGAGGGGCACGCTGGAGGCTCATGAGTCAGAGGAGGAGAGGATGGGGACAGGGGCCATACGCTCCTTGGGGCTGGGCTGTGTCTCTGGTGGGACCACACACCTCTGCTGGGCCCCCTCCTGCGGCATCATCCACGCCTGTTGCCTGGCTGTCTCTGTGAGCCCCACCCAAGGGCAGTGGCTGTCGTGCTCCCTACTGGTTGTGACCCCCTTGTCCCTATCCTTTCCCAGCACAGGGGCCGGTGGCCTGGAGAGCTGTGGAAGCTGTCCCAGGGACCCCATCCGGTTCCCAGGGGCCCCCTTGCTCGGGCAGGCCAACGGGCCAATGGCCTCAGTGGCTTTCAAGGGCTCCACAGACCCAGTGTGTCTGCCAGCATAGCTGGCCAGTCTGTCTTCAGGGCTTGGCAGAGCTGAGCTGTCACTTCCCAGGGACTCCTGGCACATGAGGTCGCTCAGGCAGACAGCAGCTCCGGCCGGGGTGGTCCCTGCCCGGTGCTCAGGGTGGGGCTTGGCTTTGCACAGACCTCGTGCTCACTCCCACCCTTCCCTGCACCAGGTCAGTTAGGGGCATAGCCTGGTCTCACAGCGAGCCAGCCATCCATCCCTGGGCAGGTTACTCATCTGTGAGCTGGGGTGGGGCCCTGGGGACCTGTCCTGCAGGTGGGTGTGCACGTTGGGGGCTGGGATGAGGGTTCTGGGACCAGGAATTGGGAGGGGGTGCCAAGGGACAGGCAAAGGGGCTTCCGGAGAGGACCATTGTGCAGCGTCCCCAGCCCCTGGCCTCAGGCCTCAGTACAGGTGTGGGTGGCTCTAGGACCAACGGTAGGTGCCCTGAACCTCCGCACCCGCCTGCTCTGCCAGCCCACCTCTGTGCGTCCAGGCCTAGGACAGGGACGCTTCTTATATGAGAGGGGTCAGGTGCAGATGCTGCCCCAAGCAGAGGAGGGGAGCCTGGCCCCTTGATGGTCTGGGGTGGAGCAAGGATGGGGGTAGGGCGGCTCTCAGATAAGCCATGGGACCCAGGCCCTCTGAGTCCCTTTGCCGACAGTCTCAGGAGCAGCTCAGGAACTGCATGGACCTGGGAGAGCCAGCACATGCTGCGTAGCTCCTGGAGGGAGGAGGCTGGCTGGCGAGCTTGCCTGAGCTGCATTTATTATGTTCAAGTACAAGCCAATGGCACCTTTCGCCCCGGACCATTTGCTAAGTGGAGGGGCCTCATCAGCCCGTGGGAATTGGGTGCGCTGGAAGCAGTGGGGTCTTCTAGACCTTTCTCCCAGTGGTGTGAAGGCCAAGCACAGCTCGTCCTGCCCCTCCACGCTCTTGAGAAGCAGAGTGTGTGCTGGAGGAAGGTGGCGGGTGGATCTAGGAGCCCTCCCCCTCCGCACGCTGGGGCTGGAGGACCACGCTTGAGAGGCCCGAATGCAGGAGAAGGCGCCGGGCAGTGAGGTTGTTCTCCAGGTGTGTGGAGGTGAGCTTGGAGTCTTGCGCCACACGAGTGTCCCAAATGGAATTCAGAGGCACTTGTCTGTAAGGGAGGGGCGGGGCGCAGCAGGAGAGAGAAGACCCCAGAAAGAAGGGGTAACATCATTCAAGAAGAGACAGACAGAGATCCCTGCCCTGAGAGGAGCGGTAAGACCGAGCCACAGAATCAGAACCGCAGAGGAGGGGCGGCAGGCTTCTGAGACTGTGGCGGCCTCCTGACCCTCCCAACTTGAGGAGCAGTGCCTGGCCCCCGCCCCAGCCCTTGTTGCTCTGGGCTGGAGCCCTGCCAGCATCTGGCCACTGCCTGCCCTCGGCTTTCCAGGCCTGCCAGCCACTGGGCACAGCCCCCATCATGGCCACCAAGGTGAGCAGAAGGCTGGAGTGCGGGAGCGGAGACGAGCCCCAACTCCTGCCCTCGGCCTCTCCAGCCTGCGGGTAAGGAGCCTAAAGGCCAGCCTGTCCTAGTACAGCGGGAAAGCAAGGCCTCCTGGCCTCAGGTACCTCTTCCTCTGTGTGCTGGGGGTGGCCGCAGGTGCGGCGGGGAGGCTGCCTGATCCTGTCACGGCTCGGGCCCAGCACCTGTAATCCGCTGAGGTCCCGGAGGCCGCGCAGGATGGCCCGCAGCTCGTTGTGATCCCGCAGCAGCTCTGCCAGCAGGGTGCGCAGGCCCGGGAAGGACATGCTGCGGATGCCGTTCGCCTGCAGCCGGTTGCGGGCCAGGTGCAGGAGCTCCGGGCCTGGCTTCATGTGCGCGAACACGTAGCCGGGGATGCGCTGGATGCAGCGGTGGTGCAGCGCCAGGCGCCTCAGGCCCCTGAGCAGGAGGCAGGGCACGGGCACCAGCCAGTTGTAGGACAGGTGGAGGGTCTCCAGCTTGCTGTGGGGCGGGGCACACTGGGGCATAGGGAGCGGACGGCGGGTCTGCAGCCGCACAGCGCAAAGACCAGCATGGGATTCACTCCCCGACGGCAACCTCGACCTGGCCTCTCAACGGCGGGGATCCTCACAACTCCTACGTGAGTCCGGCCAGGCCCTGTGTGGCTTTTGTGTCGGGGCTTTTACGTCCTCCTCTGTTACCCAAGGCCCGGGGACTAGAGGATCGGCGTAGGGGCCTTCCTTGCTCCCTACATGGCCGTCGCTGTGGAGACCTAAAGACTATCGTCCCATTAATTTCCTTCCCTCTGAGTGTTTTCTCGGACCTCCTGTCTCCGAATCCTGACACCTGGCAGAGCTCAGAGGGCGGCTCCCGAAATCTAGGGGAAAAGTGGGGCAGGGGAAGTCTCTGCCCCTGCCAGCCTCAGTCTCGAAGCGCTCTCCTCTGTCCCTCCCGCTCTCTTGCCCTCATCCTGCCTCTTCCAGTCTTAGCCTCAGATGCGTGGAAGCTCGATGGGTTGGGAGAGAAGGATCGGGCCCCGAGGGTTAGGACCAGGGGATGCTGGGGGATCACAAAGCCCTCAGTGTCCGATAGTGGAGTTCAGGCTGCCTGCCGCCTTCAGCTGGGAGCCCCCGTCACTCCACAGTGGACACTTGACTCCTTGAGGCCCTGACTCCAGCAGCAGGAAGCCCAGGTCCCCGTGGCCACGCAGTTGTGCAAGAGCAGAGGGTGGCGAGGCTTCCAGAACAGGTAAGAACAGGGAGACAGGGAACAGGGAAGGCTTCTCTTGGCAACACCCTCAGCCCCCGTGGCTGGGGTCAGCCTTTTGCGCTGCTCCTGTGCCTCTTGGTCCCCTCCCTTTCTACCAGCCCGAGAAGACATGGGCGGCACCAGAGTCCAGGAGAGGCTGGGGCTGAGGCGGCCGTGGCTTGACTTGCTGCCAGCCCCCTGTCCAGGCCCCGCGGCAGGAGTGGAATGGCGGCCGGGCAGCCCCTCCCAGGCCGCTGTCTGCTTTCCTTTGCCCCCTTGGCAAGCCAGGGAGAGGAAAAAGGAATAATTAAACCCAAACGTCCTGGTAACTTTTTCCTGGAACTCGAGGATGCGGGGCGGGAGGCTCTGGTCCCTGGAATGGCGGGTCAGACTGTCTGTGGACCCCTGCCTCCCTCCCCATGCTGGCCCCACCCTGCCTTGGTGGTCATCAGGCCCTCCTCAGCCTCTCCCTGGCACCCTGCCTCCCCTAGCCCTCCCTGCTGTTCCGAGGACCGTGTCCTGACTCCCTAGCCCAACCTCCACAACCCTGCAGTGTCTAGTTGCTGTGAGTGGCCTGCGCGCTAGCATCCCCACCTAGCTGTCCCAACGTGATCCAGGGAGCTGCCCTTGACTTTTCTTGGAATGAGGTGAAGCGTGGTCCCCAGAGCCTATGTCCACCAGAAACTGTGAGCATGGCCTTATTTGCAGAAGTAAGGATTGCAGGGAAGGATGTCGAGCTGAGCTCATCTGGGTTCCCAGGTGGGCCCCGCTCCCATGACAGGTGAGGTTTTGAGAGACAGAGAGAGAAGATGAGACAGAGGGAAACACACAGGGGACGGGTCACGTGCAGCCACAAGCCCAGGAACACCTGGGGCCCCCGAAGTTGGGAGAAGCAGGAAGGATCCCATCCTCTGGAGGGATCGAGGCCCCCTAATGTCCAGATTGCAGACTTCTGGCCCCAGCTACTGAGAGTTTATTCCTGTTGTTTGAAGCCACCCAGTTTGTGGCACTCAGTGATGGCAGCCCCAGGACACGCATGCACTTCCCCTTCCCACTTCCCTGTGCCCCTAGCCCTTCTGTGCTGCAGCCAGGCCAGCTCTCCCCACCACTGCTGCCCTCTACCCTGGCCCGTGGCACCTCCAGGGCGAGCTTCCTAGGGGTGGCAGGCCTAGGCACGGGAGAGCGAGGGGGATTCTGCTGGGTGGGAGAGACAGAAGGGAGTTCTTGCAAGCAATATCTTGGAAGACACTGTGGCGACTGAGGGCCCAGGCTAACCTAAGCAGGGAGGGAGGTGACTCCAGTGACCTGCCAGAGAGCAGGCCCAAGGAACAAGCCCTCCCCTGGAGCCCCAAGCCTGGATCCATCTGCTGTGAGGGGCCACCCCGGAGCTTCACCCCTATAGGCATTGGGAGGTCCTCTCTGGGGCTCCGTGGCTCAGCACTGCCCTCTCTGCCTTCCCCACCTGCCTCTCGGGGCTGCTCTGGGCCATCCTTGCTCTCTGCGTCCCAATGCCGATAGGGGTGAAGCTCTGGGGTGGCCCCTCATGGGCGATGGGTCCAGGCTTGGGGTGCCAGCCGGTGCTCCTGAAGCCAGTTGTGGCTGAGCACCAGCACGCCGAGTCTGTGGATGTGGCTCAGCGCGCCCTCTGCTACCTCCTCGATGAGGTTGGTGCCCAGGTGCAGCCCCTAGGGTCAGGGGTCAGGGGTCAGGGGTCAGGGGTTGGGTGAGGGGCCTATCTGACAGTTGTTGGCCACCTGGTCAGGCTCCAACTCTGGCCGTCCCCATTCTCTGCCAGCACTGCCTCTTCCACCCAGCCATGCCCATGTAACTCAGGTGCCAGCCTCTGCCACTGTCAGGCCCATGGCCATCTGTGCAGGGGAACCTCAGAATCACCCTAGACAGCCGCAGAGAACACCACCAGGCAGGCTATAGGCCTTACTCAGGGACTCCAGAGGGCGCAGAGCCATCCAGGAGGTCCCACTCTGGGCTTCTGGAAGGTTAGGTCAAGCTCAGGAGAGGCCTGAAGCCTCATGAGTTTTAGTGCACAGATCCCCCCACAGGCTGCTCTATGCCCTCAAAGCGGAAGCAGAAGCAGAAGTGGGTCGTTTGGCTGTAACAGCGTTGCCTCCCCATCCTGGGGGCTCCCGCTCACCTGCAGGGAAGCTGGCAGGCCGTGTGGGATGGTCTGCAGCCGGTTCTGGTCCAGCCTCAGGTACAGCAGGCTGCAGAGGGGCTGGAAGGCTGGGGGGGAGACGTCCCTGTCATGCAGCTGGTTCCCTTCCACCTCCAGCGTCAGCAGTTGGCTGAGTCCTGCAGGCGGGCAGAGGGGTGCGGTGAGCCACTGCAGAGCTCCTAGGGGTAGCTCCCAAGGCCCTGCCTGCCCCTCACCCAGGCTGGCAGTCTCCTTTGCCTTCCAGCCGGGCTGCCCCGGGCATTCTTCCAAGTGTGCCTCCCAGAGGGGGTCCACCGCTTCCCAGCCCCTGTCCTGGGGGCCCCCCTGCCCCGGCCCGGCCCCCTTGGCCCCTGCCCCCGTAGCTCATTGCACCACGGAAGTTCCTGTCGGGGCATCATAGCTTCCTAGTTCCCACTGAGTCCAGGCCTGTCTGGGGGCTTCCGTTTGCTCCTACCTGGGGCCTGCGGGCCTGTGCTCTTCCCCCTGCTCCCAGGGATGGAACACGTCACCCCAAATTGTGAAAGCCCACCATGCTGGTGCTCTCTGCAGTGCCTCCTCCAGGCCTTACCCCGCAAGCAGCTCCACCCTGCAGGGAATGGATGCCTCGGGTCATCTGGGACTTGCCAGCCTCAGCCCCAGCCCTGGCCCTGGGGAGCAGATGAAGGGGCTGCAGCATATCTTGAAGGCATGGGGATCAGGCCTCGGGGGTCTGGCTTGTTCTTGCTGAGATCCAGCCACTCCAGGTTGGGCAGCCCCAGGAACGTGTGGGCTGGGATCTTGGCAATTTCATTCTCTGTGTGCACACGGGGCAGCCATATTCTCTGCCTCCTGCTCACGGCCACTCTGTACCTCCCACACCAGATGGGGCCGCTTGGGGGAGCCGGGGTGGGAGCCCAGGTCTCGGCCTTCTCACCTCTGCCACAGGGGCGGGTGTGAGGGGAGGAGGCCACCCACCTGCCAGATAGAGTGTGCTCAGGCCAGGGTCGGTCAGGGCAGGGACATGCTTCATCTTGACATTGCCACAGGCGATGACTGCCTGAGCCAGGTGGCACAAGGCCGGCAGAGAGGGCATGGCCTGCTGAGCGGTGCCCAGGTCTACATGCCTGTGCCTGTGCCCGTGTGTGCTTCCTGGCCTTTTCCACCCATGGCCCGGGATCTCCGAGGTGCTGCCGCCATCCCGGTATCGGCCGCGGTCCTTCTGTGGCCAGGCCCGTGTTGTGACCCTGCTCCTGCTGCGAGGCTACTGGGGGTGACTCCTTCCTCAGGACCAAGCCCTGGCCTGGGGGGACGCCTTCTAGCCAGTGGAGGGGGACTGGGTGGGGGCTCCCTGAGCTCCCTGCTTCGGGGCAGCCTCAGGCTTGTCCGGGCAGCCAGTACCAGGGATGGGCTGCACCTGACCTGCGGAAGGAGCCAGTGTAGGCTGGGGGCCTCGCCTCTCTTCCCCAGGGGCGGTCAGCTGCGAGCCAGCCTGTCACCCTTCCTCTTTACCCAGGCCTCCCCGACCTTGCCCTTCTCTCCTGAGGAGACCAGCGAGAGGACAGGGTGCCCCCACCGTCGGCAGCAGGGCAGCGGCCCCTGGGGCCCAGTCACCTGGCCTGGCTCTCAGAACCGGGGCAGTCCTTCACTGCTGGGGGCACTCTAGGCCCATTAGGACTAGGGAGTTGGACCGGGGGTTGGGCCCAGGGGAGCTTCAGCAGCCCTGGGTAGACAGCCTTGGCCTGCTCGCAGGACCCTGGGTCCCACCTCCCCTCACTTCCCCAGTGTGTCCCAGGGTGGAGGCCAGGGCATTGCCCCAGCATCCCCTTTGCCCCATACCCAGTGGTGAGCAGGGACCTCTCACGTGCCTCCTGGGGACAGCTTCTGAGGAGATGAAGGGATCACTGCTACCTGGCACAATTTGCTTTAGAGGTGAAAGCTCCAGTGCCTGCTACAGGGGGTCTGTTGTGGATTAGGCAAGCTGGGGGATACCTCAAGGGGTCTGTCAGCCGCTTTTAAGAGGGGTGGCAACCCCAATGCCTCCCTCCACATGGAGCACTCCTCCTTAACCAGCGCCAGCCATGGAGGACACTGTTTTGTCTGCAGGGGTGGGGGCCAGACCCACCCACCCGGCCCCTCCTGCCCCACCCCCAAGCCGGGGGCAGTGCCACCAAGCATGGCCACAACCACAGGCCTATAAGACAAAGGTCACACTCACAGCCCACATCCTCAAACCTCTTGAAGCCCTCTCTGGCAGCGACCCCTCCTCACCCCCAAGCACTACACTTCCAATCCCCGAGATTATTCACGTCCCTGCTCCTCCCAGCACCACCCAACTGCTCTCAGCCCCACGGCGGTGCTCACTCCTCGGGAGGCTCTTCCTCCGTCGCCCCTGGAGTCTGCACGCACCCCTCGCCCTCCAGGGAGGCTCTCTCAGGGCCTTGGGCCCCTCACAGCCCTGCCTGAGTACCCGAAGTGGGCCTGAGGTGGGCAGCCTGTGGGGGTCTTCTTCCCACTGGTGCCAGCTACTCACCGTCGGGGGCCCCTGGTGGGCTGGGCAGCAGCTGCAGGGTAGCCAAGCCCATGGGGGCTGTTGGGGGCCCTCCTGAGCAGCACCCTACCCACAGCACCAGGATGGGGAGCAGCACACTCCTCATGGCCGCCCTGGAGGGAAGGAGGACTGGGAGAGCCACAGCGGTGGCCGAGAGGGACGATGGTGGGCAGCCCTAAGTTCTGGGCCCTGGTGGCAGCACTCGGAGCCTCCTCTGCCGACCCCAGTCCTTCCCTAGGAAGGACCCTCTTCTGTCTAACGAACACCTCCCCAGACCCTGCCCCCAACTCCCTCAATGTGCCCTGCTCCCACCGGAAGAGAAAGATAGATTGCCCTTTCCTCCGACCCGGTGGCCCTGCCCTTTCGCTGTGAGGCCTGCATTGATTCTCCGATAGCTCTGGCCCAGCGGCCCCCATGAATGGGGCTTCTGTCTCACACGTGGCAGGCCTGAGAGGCCCACCGCAGAGTGGGCCGGCCACTGCGGGCTGCTAGGCCCTGCCTCCACGGCTGTGAGAGGAGTAAGGGTGGGTGCCAACGCCGTGGGCTTCTGCTGTGGGCAGCAGTGTGGAGGCCTCCAGATTCCAGAGGAAATCGGATTGGCAGGCTGAGCACAGGTGGCAAGGGTACCTACCCCTCCTACCCGAGACCCCAGTGCTGTTTGGGCATGGGCGTGCCCGGGGCTGTGCTGGCTGCGGGTTCCTCTGCCTGCCCTCCGGGTCTCTACCTCCTCCTCTGTAAAATGGGGTGGGGGCAGCCTGGATGTCCTGCGGCTGTCCTGACCTCTACATAGGAGCATGGGTGTTCCAGGCACTGCCTGGGTGAGGCCATGTCACGGGTCCCCCCCAGACTTCTTGGCCAACACTCCCGGGTGGCAGATTCACCTCTTGGTCAGAGGGGGCCTGTGGATCAGGATGGCAGGAGGTGGCAAATAGGCTGGGCCTGACGAGGGGGCCGCTGGGTGGGGCCAGAGGGGCGTGTGGTGGAGAGTGGCGTGTGGTGGAGTGAGGGGCAAAGAAGAAGGGGGTGTCTGGTTCCAGTTCCCGGAGCCCACTCTCTGAGGGCTGCCGGGAGTCCCTGCTCCAACTGGGGTGTCCCTGTAGGCCCCGGGTCCTGCTGTGGGAGCTGCGGGGCGGGGGCAGGCAGATGGAAGCTGGCAGAGAGGACTGATCTCACCGCCG
Organism: Alouatta palliata; assembly: GCA_004027835.1. Lineage (NCBI taxonomy): Eukaryota > Metazoa > Chordata > Mammalia > Primates > Atelidae > Alouatta > Alouatta palliata. Next base: position 15,096 of record PVKV010020871.1, read on the forward strand.
GCTGGGCTCTTCAGGGCCAGCATTGAGGAAGCTTTTCCTACAGCCCTGTCCAGCGTTGACTTAGGTTTGGAAGCGATCTTAAGAAATGAGTTAATTGTGGGCAGGGCTTGGGTGGAGGGGAGAAGGGAAGCTGTGGAGGAGGGGCAGGGGCCACCAAGGGCCGTCAAGCAGGAGTCTCTGTCCTGGGGCAATGGGGCAATGTGTGAGACCCGGAGGGGTGCAGGGCCAGTCAAGACGGGGAGGAGGCCCCAGCAACCGGGTCTTCGCTGGGCTCCTTGAGGAGCTGCCACTCCAGCTCACAGTCCCATAGGAGCCACACGGGCTCCTCTGCCATGTACAGACCAGAGACAGGGACCATCTGGGTCACGAGCAAATGCCTTGGGAGCCAGGGATGAGGCCACTGTCTCCTTGTGTGTCCTGGGGGTGACACAGGATGCTCTTGGGCTAGTGTTCTCTTGGGGGGCAGCTGCCGAAGCCGGGAGAGGGTGGCACTTGGGCACGGGAGGCCTGAAGCATGGCACCAAGACTAAGTGAAGTTTGCCCTGGGCTCCTGCAAGACAGAGCACAATCAACCCCCATTTTACAGAGAAAAAACAGGGAGGGAGTTGGGCTCACCCAAAACTCGACACCAGAGGCCAGGCCTCCTGCCTCCTGGTCCAGGCATGGCCTGAGAAATGGGATAGGTCCCTGCCTGAGGTGAGCCCGACACCTGGGGCCTGGAGACTGGATGGTGATGGCAGCCCCGGCCTCACCCCTCCGCCTGCCTGGGGATGGATTCTGGAATCCTGGCCCCCTACCCATTTCCCCTGTTTGCACCGCTCCCCAGGCGCTGACTAAACATCCTGCCATCTGGTTCCCATTAGCTGGCTGGGGGTGGGGGAAAGCCTGCTCCCAGGTCTCTCTGGCATAGCCAGCCTGGAGGAGGGAGGGAGCCCGCTCCTACCCACCTAGGCAGGAAGGGGTGAGGCCTGGGGTGCTCTCGGTTCCCATCTCCTGTGGAGGCCTGGTCTCGCTGCCCGTCCCCTGGTTGGGGGCCTGGTGGCTGACCTGGGAGGGCCCCTGAGGACTAGTACTCCTGCCACCCACTCTTTCCAGTTCCAGGGCACCTGGCCATTGTGGGGACCTTGAAGGAACTCCCATGGAGCAGAGCCAGAGGCTCCCGGCAAGTTTCTGACTTGCCCCCCCACCCCCCCACCCCTGCCCAGGAGCTCACTGATGGACTTGTGCTGAGACAGGCAGGCCCCTGGCCAACAGTAATCCTGAGCCCGGTGTCTGGAGCAGAGGGTGGGAGGGGTGTTGGGATTTTCCAGGAACCAGGGATGCAGCCTGAGCGTTGCTGGAAAGAGCTTCGGGCTCCCAGTCCTGCCCTGGATGGACTGGCCATGTGATGTCAGGAACAAGCGTCACTCCTCAGTACCCCAGTCTCCTCTCAAGAGGAGAGGAGACTCCTTCTCAAGAAGGTCACACAGCTCCTTAGAAAGTTCTAGAATCTGACAGTCAGAAGGGGCCTAGAGAAGCTGCATTAGCTGATCAAGATCACTTCTAGCTGTACCATCCCAGGATTTGAAGGTCAAGGAGGAGACTCCTGTCCCTTTTCCTCCTCCCCCTTCCCTTCCACGTAGCCCACTCTTCACACATGCATGCACACTCATGCACACACATACCCTCCACAAGCGGGGACTCAGACTGGTAGCCTGGAGCCAAAGCAATGCTGTTTGTCCCTCAAGGCTCTCATCAATGAGGTCTGGAGAGTGGATTCTTTGCTCACTGACAGGGACTGGGTGAGGAGTGTAAGTGAAGTTTGGGCAGAGGTGTGAATGAAGAGGACATGGCCATGCAGAAAGCTGCAGAAAGAGCTGCCGGAAAAGAGGGCTGGCCAGTACGAAGGCCCCAGGTGGGAAAGGGTTGGGTCCAATTTGAGCACTGGCCATGACAGCAATGTGGCGGAGCTGCGGGGAGCCTTTGTCCTTGAAAGAATCAGGGAGCCACCGTAGACTGCTAAGAGAGGAGTCACAGGATCACGCCCCCTCAGGCTATGGAGTGGAGCACGGAAGGAGTACTGGGGGCATGAGGGTAGGAGGTGGGAGCCAGTGTGCAGCCGTCAGGTGATAGTGGCTGCCCCAGGGTGGAGGCGGGGTTTCGGGGAGGAGCGGGTGGGGTCAGGAACATGCGGGCCTCAGGGTCAAGGTCTAGGGGCTGTTCCTGCTCTCCTGCTCTCTACAGGAGCACCTACTGCATGCCTGCCCTTTTTCCAGGGCCCAGGGCAGCCAGAGACACAGCCTTGGGGTGACCCCCAGAGAAAGGGAACAGGCCATTCTTGAGCCTTCCACATGCTGTCTGGGTAAAATCGACAGCAGTGTGTGGCACATGGCTGGGACTCTCAGGAGACATGCTCCTGCAGCTATCTTCTATGTCAGTAACAACATGGGGCCTTTCCCCCTTCAAGCTCGCAGAAGAAAAAAGCCCCACTTTCCATGCCCTCTTCCTGTTGCCCGCTACTCTCCCCTAGAGGAAACCCATCTTGTTTTAATGCCACTGAAACCTCAGAGGATCTGGTCCCAATTAAATGACTTTCCTTGCAGATGCTTTAGTGAGCACTAAATGCTTGAGACCTGGTGATCCTGAGAGAGAGAGCATGCTAGGGGGTGGGGGTAGAGAAGGAAAAGGAGGGAAGGGGAGCACAGGACCCCAAACCGGACAAGGGTGGCTGCGGATTGGGTAGAGGGTGACAGTGGGGGTAGGACTGCAGAAGGTGGCACGCGGCAGGGACCGGCCCATAGGGAGTAGGGCCATGGTCGGGATGGGGGCAGAGTAGGGGCCAGTTTCCCATCCTCCTTGCCCGTGTGAAATTCGAGTTCGTTTCCGCCCATAACATGGCTTCACTGGACTCCGTGTGAAAGCAGCCCCGCCCTGCCCCCTCGAGTGGGCTTCGAGGATCTTGGCAGGGGATGGAGGGCGAGGGGAGAAGGTGAGGCAGGGAGCCCCCTCCCCCGGCAGGCCCTCCTAGCGGGCACGTTCGTGTTCCCGTCCTGGCGCCCTGGCCTCCTGCTCCAGACACATGTGACTCAGCCCTGCCGGCCTTGCCAAGCCGTCTAGACCCGAGCGTCTGCCCGCGGAGGGGGAGATGCCGCCCGCCGCCGTTTCCTTTGCCTCCGCCTGGGCGGCTGCGCCCCGCGCACGTGCAGCCGCGCGCGCCCCCGTCCGCCACCTCCCGCGAGCCGCGTTCACGTTCAGCCGCGCGCCCCCGCCGCGCCCCCGCCCCCGTCCCCGCTCCCGTGCCTGCCTCATGCCGTGCGTCTACTGCATATAGGCAGTGCCAGCGCAGAAGCGGGAGACCCAAAGGTCCCGAGGGCCCCAGTCCTTCCCCCTCATTTTTGGGGCTCGGGGTAGGAGGACAAGGATGGACCGCTGGGCCACTGCCTCCCTGCCAGCCAGACTCTGTCCACATCCCCTACAACCACCTCTGGCCTCAGAGCAAAAGCTGCCCTGGGTTGCAGGCCCTGCCCTGCAGGATGTGCTCTTGCAGGAGCCTGTGGCCTGGGGGGCAGGACAGGGCAGGTGATGGTGGCACCTCCAGGCCCACTGGAGATGATGGTGATGGCGATGGTGGTAGCATGTGGGCTGTGCTGAAGAATGTACTTGTTGGAGCTGGAGGCCTGGGGGCAGGATGGGGCAGGTGAGGGCCTCTCAACTGCAGGAGGTGAGGGTGGGCCCAGCAGAGGGACTAGAAGTGACAGGAAGAGGAAGCCAAGGTCCCAAGGCAGCCTCCCCATTCTCATACGGCACTAGACTCCAAAGATGAACACAGAGGCCGAGGAGAAGAACGTTCTAGAGTTGAGTCTTCAGGCAGCTCCCAGGTGGACACTGTGGTCCCTTCAGAGCTAATGCCACAGGTCGAGGGACTCCCCCAAGCTTACAGCCACTTTCTTGTCTCATTTGCAAGGCCCTCACCCCTGCTTTCCTGTTCTGCACCTCTTCCCCCATCTTCAAGGAAAGGGCTGGGTTTCGGGTGGGCTCCTGGCTGGTGCAGATGGCGTGGGCTGCCCACAGGACCTGGGTACTGAGCCTGCATACCAGGACGTGGGGTGGATGGGTGACCAGCAGCTCAGCTTGGCAGCTTAGCAGCAGAGAGGTCCCAGGAAAAGAGGGGGAGGACAGGAGGGGGAGGAGGAAGAGGGAGAGGAGAACAAGAGGGGGAAGAAGCGAGAGGGGGAGGGGAGGGAGAGGAGGCAGAGGCAGCCTCCTGGCTTTGCCTTGCCTGGGGAGAGCCTCACACGCAGACCGTCCTCAGCCTGAGCTCATTACTCCGCCGTATTCTCCCCCAAACCCAATGCCAGGCCTCTCCACTTGCTTCTCCCATGGGTGTGATCAGCTTCCCATCTTAGATCTGAACTCTCCCCCAAAACATCACACACACATGCGCACACACACACACACACACACACACACACACACTTGCCTTGTCTTCAACAGCTGGCATTTGGTGCTCTCCACCCTCACTGAGGAACTTTAGGGGCAGGGGGGTGAGTGAAGGCGGACGCTTCAGTCCCTCAAAGGCTCCTCCCTAGGTTCCCTGGTTCAGGGCGGGAGTGGAAGTGGCCTGTGCAGCAAGGCTTTCCAGGGCTTTAGCTCCGACAGCATTCCAGGCCTAGCCCCCCAGGTGGGGCAGCTCCCCCTCGGGTCTCACTGCAGCCCATGCCGGAAGCGGACTCACCTCCGCAGAGAGGAAAGCCCTCGGACTTCGGCTTCCTTTGATCAGCGGTGTCTTCAGCAGATTGCGGGGGCTGGTTGATTCCCACTGCACCCTGGGGTCTGCCCTAAAGGTCATATGAACAGCAGGGCCCAGATGCTCTGAGGACTTTTTCAACAGCCTCCACAGGTCAGGGAGGCTGCCCATTCGGTGAGCTCAACTGCTGGGCCATACACCGCTGGGCCACCACAGAAACTGAGGGTCTTGAACGCCTCCAGTGCCCGCCAGCCCATCTCTGGCACAGCGGGGCCAGTGCCTGTCAACTGGTCTCATTTTTCAGCCTGTTTCCAAGCACTGACACACAGCTGAGGCCCTGCTGGGATGCACGGCCAAGGTTCCCCTATAACTAGGAGCTTGGCTGTCGCTGCGTGGGACACCCAGGTCTGCCCAGGACTCCCCAGCTTCCCCCCCACATCCACAGCTGCCCCCCATCCCTCCTGCAGGTTAGTGGGTCCTTTAGCCACATTTTTCGCCCCTGACCCACCCAGGCCTCCCTCATAGGCCCCGGGGGCTCTGGGGCTGGAATGCCCCTTAGAGATGCGCCCCTCCCTCCTCCATGCTAGGACTCAACCCTCCACATCACACCCACCCACCTCCCTGGGCTTATAGACCTCCTAGGACCAGGAGCCCTTCCCTCTCCAGGCAGCCACAGTTCAGACAGTGCTTTTTGGGAGGAGTGCTTTCTTGCATCGAGCTTGAGTCCACATTTCCAGAAGCTTTTACCTCTGGGCCCCTTCTTCCCTCCTTCCTGAGAGACCCAGGAGCCTCTGTTCCCTCCCCAGCCTCCAGCTTTTCCGGAGGAAGATGCCTGGGAGCTGCTATGATTCTGGTGGCGGGTGGCGGGTGGTGGGTGGCGTGGGCAGGGAGGTCGCCGCCTGCTGCTGAGTCTTCCGCGACCATCTCCATGGGCTGAGAGCTGGCCAACAGGTTCTCCATGCAGGGGGATGCCTCCATCACCTCTCAAGATGGCCTCCTCTCAAGACCCTGCCAGTTCCTCAAGATCCCGTAGACAGAACCGCTGAGGTGGGAGAGGCCTGTTTAGCACACAGACTCCATGGAGCTGGGTGGAGGAGGGAGATTTTCTTCCAGAGTACACAGGGGCTGGTTTCTTCCCAGTCCTCAGGAGCAGAGGCTGTGAGGAGGGGGAGGGCTGGGGGAGGCTGCCACACTGCCGTGGTTTCTTCCGCCAAATTCCCCAGTCTTAGGAAAGATCCACAGAAAAACCCACAAGAATTTGAATGTCTGAGCTGGGGCTGTGACTGAAATGCAATTTTCTAAAAAGAAAGAAAGAAAAACAAAAAACAAAAAAGAGGAGATAAAGCTTTTTTCAAAACATCCCAAAGCCCCTGACAGCCCTCAGCTTCCAGAAGGGCCTGAGGTGAAAGGACAGAGGGAGACCTTGAGGCACGCCGCTGGGCCCCAGACTCCTGCCCATGCCCTCTTCCCAGGACAGAACCAAGTCCCCTCCTGTCACTTAGATGATTGCAGTTGCCTCCTAGCAGGTCCTTGGGTTTCCCTGACTCTAGACTTGCCCCTTGGTCCCATGGCAAGGGAAGGCACAGAGGAGGGGCAGATGGGCTCCTGGGCACAAGCCACCTTTCAGCTTCTTCCTGCCTTGTCCAATCAGCAAGTCCCAGGGTAGGGAGCATTCAGTGAGCTGGGGGCTTGGCAGGTCTGGGGGAGGAGGGGCTGACACATTTCATTGCAGACTCATTGAGTTTCACGGGACTGAGGTTGTAGAAAAATTAGTAAGTAGACACGGTAGGAAGGAGCTGGCACAGACAGCCCCGGGAGCCGTGAGGGGAACAGGGCCCAGCATAGATTATAATAGTGAGCATTTACATGGTGCTTTGCATGTGCCAGGCCATAGGAATTATTACTGCCTGCCATCCTCATTAGCATCCCAGTGGGGTAGGTGCTCTCATTGGCCCCATTAGGTGAGGGCAAAGAGGCACAGAGGGGTTAGGTAACCGGTTCAAAGGCACACAGCTAGTGAGTGACAAGAAATTTCTCTCTAATTATAGCGTGAGCATGGTGAAGAGAAGACAGAGCCCCGCGCTGGGAGAGGGCGCCTCAGTCCCAGCTCCATTCTGCACCCAAGGCTCCCCCTGGTTTTCCTGGGAACCAGGGTCCCCTTAGTGGTGGCCCAGGAGAACCCGACCAAGGCGGGAGCGCCCCCTTCTGGAAGAGCCTCGCTTCGACGCGTCATCACTCCCGGCCGGCTGCAGGGGCGACGACTGCAAGGCCTGCGTCTGACAGCCAGCTTGGTCCGCTCGCCCCGCCCGCTTCCCGGTGTCCGCCCCGCCCTCTTCCCGGTGTCCGCCCCGCCCGCTTCCCCGTGTTCGCCCCGCCTCCTTCCCTGTGGTCCTGCCCCTGGGTGGTGCCGGGGCGGGCGTGGGAGCCCGGGAGCCAGCCTGGCGGAGACGCGGCCCAATGGGAAGGGTAGGTGGGGGAGGGGGCGGGCCGAAGCCGTGCCCGCCTGCCGGGTGGCCCCGCCCCACCCCGGCGCAGGCAGGTGGGCGGGAAGAACGCTGAAGCATGATTGGCGGCCGCGCCTGCCAGTGAGGCCAGGGCGTGGGCGGGGTGCGGCTCGGAGCGCGAAAGATGGCGGGGTACGACGCTGGCTGCGGCCGTGGCGGCGACGACTACTCAGAGGACGAGGGCGACAACGGCGTGTTCAGGGCGGCTGTGGAGGTGTTCGGGAAGCTGAAGGTGCTGCGGGCCCAGAAAGCCACTCTAGGGCGGCGGACCGGGCAGGGCACTGCCTTAGGCCCGGGCAGGCTTGCTGCGGGAGTCCGCGGCACCACAAGGCCACCGTCGCTGGTTCCGGCTGCGCCCTGTTCCCCAGCAGCAGGGGATGCTGGTGGATCATTCATCTTTGCTCTTTGGGGTGCCGCAGGCCTTCGCTCTTGCTGTCTCCATGGCCTGTGCCTGGTAGTTGGGGCCAGCGCCGCGTGTGGAACTGCAGTGTCCGGGCTGGGCGCTCGCAAGTGCAGACACGGAGGACGCAGGCCTGGCTTCAGGGATCTTGCGGGTCTGGGGGCAACAGATGGGCAGAGCCCCATACCACTCTGTCAAGTCAACGAGACTGGGGCTTGGTGTCACTTGGTGTCAGATGCCAGGGGTCTAGCCTCCAGAAGCCCTCTACAGCGCCGTGGTACAGAGCCCTCACTGCAGCAGTGATAAAAGCTGGCCCTCGAGGTCAGGGAGCTGTCCCAGGTCCCCTCGGCCTGCTCGCTCCTCCCCGCAGCCACTCCCCTCAACCTGTCTTCGACTGGCTCAGTGGCCCCTCTCCCTCCTTCCCCTTTCCCTCAGTCCGGAAGCCTAGGGCTCTCTCTCAAGTCCGAGTCTCAGGCGTTGCTCCTAGGTCCTGCTGCCACAAGAGCCCAGAGTGGGAGCACTTGAAGGAGGTGGGGGCCGCATGCCGCAAGAGATGTGGGGTTGAGAATTGGGGGACTTGAACTCTTGGCAAGGTGGCAGGACGCGGGTAAAGGAAAAGGTCCTGGGAGCTTGGAGGTGTACACTGAGGGCTGGCGTGGTGGCTCATGCCTGTAATCCCAGCACTTTGGGAGGCTGAGTTGGGCAGATCACCTGAGGTCAGGAGTTTGAGAGCAGCCTGGTCAACATGGTGAAACCTCGTCTGTACTAAAAAATACAAAAATTAGCCGGGAGTGGTGGCGCGTGCCTGTAATCCCAGCTACCAGGGAGGCTGAGGCAGGAGAATCGCTGGAACCCTGGAGGTGGAGGCTGCAGTGAGCTGACATCACACCATCGCACTCCATCCAGCCTGGGTGACAGAGCGAGACGCTGTCTCAAAAACAAAAAACGAAAAACAAACAAAAAACATGTACACTGGGACCTTCAGTGAATGTTGCTTTCCTTTTCCTTGCTTAGGACCTAAACTGCCCCTTCCTCGATGGTTTGTATATCACAGAGCCAAGGACAATTCAGGAACTGCTGTGCAGCCCCTCGAAGTACCGCTTGGAGATCCTGGAGTGGATGTGTACACGGTAATGTCGGTTTTTTCCTCTTCCCACCTGGGGTGTGCATGGGCGCCACGCAGCCCCATCTGGGAAGATGGGGTTTGTGGTTACCATGAGTAGCTGTCCTCCCAGAGGGCTCCACCCGCTAGCCTGCATCCCTGTGAGAATAGCTGTGTGGGTAAGAAGTGCTGGTGACAAGGCATGATTGAACTGGGGGTAAAGTGGCCCCTGGCAATGCTGGGCTAGTCCAGCCACCCCTTTGCCGCAGTGCTGAACTTGGCCTCAGCGTTGGCCTTGCTTTACGAGGTTGGAGGTTCAGGACTGGCAGGCGCCTGAGAAATGTCCCACTCCAGTCCTTTCATTCTCAGACCAGGAAGCCAAGGGTCAGGCTTGATGTCTCTGGCCTTGCAGTGGAGGAGTGACAAGCACGGCCAGGGCATGGGCTCCTGCCTGGGTCTCAGCTGGCCAAGTGGCCCTCATACAGTGTCACCTCTTGTCAGCTTCTGTGCCGTGACCCGTTTCCTGGTCCTCCGGTGCCTTTGGGTCAGGGTGTAGCATGGTGTGTGCCTGGCACCATACGAGGCCCATGGTGACAGGGTGCCTTCCTGAGTGATGGCAGAGGAAATGATCCAGAGCATCCCATGGCCAGGGAAGACATCCTTGCCCTGGTGACATAGTCCCTGAGCTGAGCATCTGCCTCACAGCTGTGGATGGAGAGCACAGGCTCCTGTGGGATTGGGTGTATGCCCAGGCGGTACTCTGGAAGGGCTGTGGTCTCCTGGTGCGGAAGCCTCTTGTGAGGCCAGGCCTGGGCCTCCCCCTCCTCAGACTGTGGCCTTCCTGCCCATGCTGCTTGAGGAATGGGCCTGGGCGGGGAGGCTGGCAGTAGAACAGCGAGGTGCCAGCTTGTATCCAGCCGGTCTGGCCCACCAGGACCAGGGACATCAGCAGGACGTCCAGCTGGATACAGGCTCCCAGAGGAAGGAGGAGACGTTTTTGTGTTTGAGCCCTGGCCATTCCAGCAGTGTCTCCTGCCTCTGCCTTGTAGGCCCTTCCCCCAGGCCCCTCCCCAAGCCTCAGCACACCAGCTCCTCGCTTCATAACCTTTTGCTCTTGCTCACATTGTTTCCCCTCCTGGAAGTGCCCTTCTGGTCTCTGCATGTCATACATACTCCTGTACAGCCCTCAAAGACCCAACTCACAGGTCCCATCTCCTTTTAAAATGTTTCCTGTTCCCAGGGCAGAATGTGTTCCTCTTCCTCTGGATGCCCACAGCCTCTTGAGCACATCCTGCCACTGCTGGAGCCCTCAGCCTGTGGGTGCTGTCTTGGCCTGCTGACATTTCTGGCTCTTCAGTGTGGGAGCCGCAGCATGGTGTGGACACATAGCCAGGGGGTTCTCCAGGCTGCACCTGTGTGCCATACCGGGCGCTGCAGATGTGAGTGGGTGTCCTCAGGGAACTGGATATTTAGTGGGCATGAGTCCTGGGGTTGGGCAGAAATGACGCACAGCACTGCAGTCTGAGCTGGGTGCCATGGATGTTGGCAGGGAGGAGGTGGCATATGATCTGGGAGGGGGATGGGTAACGGTGGGGTGCTCATTTGGACAGGAGCAGGAAGCTGAGGTGTGGGAGAGAGCTGGGCAGCCGCAGCCAGATTGGCAGCTCAGGGCAGTTCCCTCAGAGCCTTGCCTGCCGTGCCCAGGTCTTCGAGCTTTATATTCTAGGCAGGGCAGGCATGGGACCTGGGGAGCGACGTGCTGAGATTGGTATTTTGGTAAGGTGACTCGGGGTGCTCCGGGCAGATGGATTTGGAGGACAGTGGCTGCAGGCAGGGGGACTAATACCCTAGGGAAAGACAGCAGGAGCCCGGCCTGGAGTGACTGGCAGTCACTGCTGGCCCTGGAGGGACTGGCACCTGGCCCGGGAACCTAGTAGTTGGGGCAGGACTGGAGGTGGCTGGGTAGAGTGTGACTGTCTTGAGCGAGCTCCCAGGAGGCTCTTGTGGGAGGGGTGCAGATTTGCCTGGCTCAGGTGGAAGCTGGGGGCACTCCGGGAACTGGGGTCATCTGCTGGCCAGAGAGGGACGGGTGGGAGGCCAAAGCCACACCCGTCAAATGCTTCTACAGGGTAAGTGTCCCATATCTGAAATGTCTGGGGGCCAGAAGTGTTTCAGATTTCGATTTCTTCGGATTTTGGAATGTTTCCATTGTACTGGTTGAGCATCCCTAATCTGAAAATCTGAAATGCTCCAGTGAGCATTTCCTTTGAGTGTCACATTGGCGATCAAAAAGTTTTGGATTTTGGAGTGTTTCTGATTTTCAGATTAGGGATTCTCAAGCTGTAGTGCTTCTGTAAATACCGGAAACAGAATCTTTTTGAAAAGCCGCCAGGGAACAGATGATGGCACTGTCTGATTTCAGCTTGGCAAGAGTTCTTAGGCCTTCTGAGGCTCCTCCAGGAGAACTGGGTGGATGGCAGTTTGCCTCCAAATTTCCCATTGCCTTTCTTTGCCCGTGGCCACACCCCGTCAACCCCTTTTAGGGCTGCCTTTTCATCTCCCCCCGGTAGAGCCTGAAAGCTGTGCCTAGCGTTGGCCCTTGGTGTGGGGTGGGGCAGAGCATGGAGCCTCTGGATGGTGGAGGTCAAGGCCCTGTGGGTTTCCTGGGGGCCTCCAAGGCCTCCAGCACTTTCCATTCTTGCTCTGCCCCCTGCTGTGACGGTGCGGTACCTTGAATGACAGCCTTTACTGAGTCAGGCTGCTTGGGCTTCTGCTGCGTGGATTTCGAGTGTGTTCAGGAGATTACTGTGCCCGGCCTTGCGCGGTGCTGGGTGAGTGCCCCTGCTCCGCCGGGCCTTGTGCTCAGGGATGTTCCTGTCGACCCCTCTGGCAGAGCCAGCCTGCTGATCACTCTTTTCCTTCCCCAGTCTTGCTTGCGCAGACCCCGCCGTTGTCTTAATAAGCCATGGAGGCAGGTGGTACAGCAGAGGCAGCCAAGCCTGATCTCTGCGGCAGTCCTGGAGCAAGTGTAGCCTCTCCAGGGAACAGCCACCAGCCCTTTTCCCACCACACGAGTCAGCAGGCCCCTAGCGTGACAGCAATGGCGGGGCATAGCCAGGCTCTGGCAGCCTGGTGGAAAGCACCTCCTTCTTGTTTATGGAAGGCTGCTGTGTGGCAGGCACCTGGGGCTCCCTGGTCAGAGCCTGTGGCCCCAGCGGCTGGACTGATGTTCCTGGGCCTCAGTGTCATACTGGGCTTGGGGCTCGGGGCTGGTGGTGCAGCGCCTGGGCTGTGCTCCCTTGAAGGAGCAAACCCAGTGAGGGCTGAGCCTTGTGTCACCTGCAGCACATGTCTGGGCGTTGTGGGACTTCCTCTCTTCCATGCACTGTGCATTTGGACCCGGTTTTGCCCACCAGATGGCTTTTAAGGTGACATGCTTCTGAGTGGCCCCTGCGTGCGGCAGTCCATGCCCAGAGTGATGGGCCTTCACTGGATTCTGTCGCAGCAGGAGCCCCCACGTGGCCGAAAGCCCCTCACAAGCCTTTTCTGCAAAGGGCTGGGTGGGAGGAAACTGCTCTACCCCGAGGAGCCCACCCAGGTGAGGCCAGGGAGGACACCAGGAGCTCGGGGCCAGTCCTCAAAACCCGCCTGCACCGCCATTTCAGCGAGGAGCCCTGAGTGCTGGCGGCCTCCCTCTCCGCCTCTGCTGCAGCCATCTTTTTTTATTGTTGTTTTGAGAAGAATTTTCATTTCAGTATTTAGATTCACATTTGTGAGGTAAACTTTCTGGAGTATTCTTTTTCTAATAATTCATGGCAATGAAATCATGACATGAAAGTAACCATTTGAAAGTGAGCAGGTGCACAAGGAATTCAGTTTTTCGAGCGCGTGTAGAAACCTGGGGGATTCTCCAGCTGTCTGTGGCCTGACCGGCTTTGCTATTTCCCTGCAGGATCTGGCCCTCGCTGCAGGACAGGCTCAGCTCGCTGAAGGGGGTCCCAGCAGAGGTGAAGATCCAAGGTAGGTGCCATCCTGGTGCGTCCTGAGCTTGTCCACAGCCTCCTTACTGAGTGGTGCGTGTTCCATCGGACCGGTGTTTTCCTTAAGGCGGTGCACATGGTGTGGATGTTGCGAGAGCCTTCTCCAACCCCAGCCTTCCCTAGGCATGACCCATGGGAGAGCTCCTCTTGCAGGGACCTAGAGCACATCAGTCCCTGTGGTGCTGGTGGCCAGAGACAGAGATTCTTGCCGTTGCCACCAGTGGTTCCGTCTCCCTGTGTCAGTGGTGTGTGACACGCTGTCTGCAGGTGGCATTTCTGGTGGCATGCCTGTTGCTGTCCAGTGGGGCTTGTCTTGTAACCTCTGTTCCATCGCTTCTTGGTAGAAACTGTCCTTAACCTGGTAATGAGTGTTAGATAAAGATGAGCAAAATTGCAGTCCCCAAGTTGGTGGCTAACTTTTCACCTTCACGGTGATCTCTCCAAAAGTTGGTGGAATGTCAAAGGTCAAATTTTTCATGGGCCTATGTCCGTTCTGGCCACTCCAGGGTAGATAAGCTGTACCCTGGGGTCCTAATCTGGGCCCCAGCTGGTGTCGCCACATGAATTATCTGGGGCCGATTGTCCCGTGCTGAGGTGGGCCAGGAGAATGCGGTGTTGTCTGGAGTAGCCAGCGGGCTGGCCTGGGCCACACAGGGGCACTGCCCTTTTCCCCGGAGCTGCTGTGCCTGGTACATTCCAGATTCTCTGACCCACACCAACACATGTACCACCCAGCCCAGCATTAGCCCTGATGCCGCCACTGCCAGCCTCAGTTTCCTTTCATGTCAAGTGGGGATGAAATCCAGCCTTTGCCCGTCATGGGAATATACTGTCAGGCTTGTCAGAGTGCGAGTGGGAAGAGGGTGGGCGAGTTCTCCATGCACCTGCTAGCGAGAAGCACCGGGAACAGCTGAGGGCTGAGTGGTCCCGTGGGGGCTGGGAAATGGTGGTGCTGTCGACATAAGATGGCAGGAGGGGTGGAAACCAGCCCGGCATGTGTGAGAGGAAGAGCATGTGCGCAGGGTCCCAGTGGGCTTGTACCTGGCTGCTTGGAGGCACAGCGAGGAGGCTGGTGTGGCTGGAGTGCAGGGAGGGCAAGGAGTGAGGTGGGAAGGGGATGGGCCAGATCAGGCCAGGCCGTGTGGGCCATGGAAGGATGTGGGCTTTTACTCCGAGGAAGGCTGCGTTCTGCCGTTGGCTGTAATGAGACCCCTAGCACATGGTGCTGGGAACAGGGCGCCTGGGGAAGAGGCAGAGAGAACGGCGTGGGGCTGTTGCAGTGAGTGGTCCAGGTGAAAGTTTGCAGGGCAGTGCAGGAGGCAGTGCTGGCCAGGTCTGGATTTCTAGTGCGGGGAGGGTTGGCTGGACTCGCTGAGAGGAAGAGAGGGATCAGGGAGGACTCGAGGATGTAGGGTTAAGGGTGGTAGTGGAGCAGGCTTGCCTGGTGTGCAGCTGGCATTTGTGGTGGGCCTGGGGTTACTGAGTGCTTCCCCACAGACTCTCTGTTTATTTCTGGCAACAAACCCTCTAGGAATAGGTGGAGGGACAGGCCTGGCACCTGCCCCAGGCTTTCTGGCTCCAAGTTACTGAGAAAATGCCCTGGGTGCCCTGGCAGATGTGGCTGGATGTTTTTCAGTGTGCAGGGCCCCAGGCTCCCCACACATGAAATGGAACAAGGCCTACCACCCCCAGGGCTGCCAGTATATGAGAGCAGATGATGACATGAAGGGCCCTTAGGACATAGCCAGGTGGGAGTGGTGGTTGCATTTGCTTTGGCCTTGGGAGGTCTCAGAGAGGGTGGCACACAGTGCACCCTGGAGGTTTCCTGACCCCTGTCCACTCCTCAGCTGCTGGCTTCTGCTCAAAGCCAGAGTGAGTGACCCCAGACATTGGGAGGGCCTCGGGTACAACCCCTCATTTTCAAGCAAGGAAGCTGATGCCCAGAGATGGGTGGGGCCCGTCAGCAAGAGGCAGCACCGGCACCCGGGTGCCTTCTACCTGCCTCCTGGTCCACCCTGGTCTCCTGTCCCTGGTCTGGCCTGTGGGTGCTGGGCTTCCTGCGTGTCTGCTGTCCCCTGCTGTCTGGGAGGTGCCTGCTGTGATGGGCTCTTTGTGTTTCAACAGAAATGACAAAGCTGGGCCATGAGCTAATGCTGTGTGCGCCAGATGACCAGGAGCTCCTCAAGGTAAGAGGGCCCCTGTCTGCCCTGCAGACGACATGCATGCTTTCTACCCTGGGCGGGGGACCTTGTGGTGCTGGCTGAGGTGGGAGGCTTTTCCTCCCCTAGTGCCTTTGAGGTTCCTCAGGCCCCAGGGCGGGCTGGGTGCCCAGGCAGGCTGCTTCTCTAAGCATCCCTGGGGCCAGGACTGCTGGGATCCTCTTGGGTAAAGCCTGGTTGTCCCTGGGACACAGCGGGGAGGGCAGCTATACAGGTAGGGGCGGGTTTGTGTCTTCTGATGACCAGTGGGATGGAGAGTGTCCTGTCCTTGGTTGATGATGTCATTCTTGCCTGGTACCGTGCTGAGTGCTGTACATGCCAGTCATTGTCACAGCCACCCCCAGCAGCAAGGGAGAGGACAAGCAGCTTACCTGAGGTCACACGGTGGCAGAGCCAGGCCTAACATCCCGGCGCCGGGCTCTCACGCCCTTGCAGCCTGTCTGGGAGTTTCTCCTGAGGCCCCTTATCTACCCCGAGATCAGTCAAAGAAACCCCAGCCCCCACCTTAACGTTTCTAAATTTTGAAATAATTGTTTTCACTCCAGGATTATGAGTAATGCTGCTATGAACATTCTTGCATATGGTTTTCGACTGAACATGGTTTTTTTTTTTTTTTTTAAATATCTGAAGAGATTTATTCATGTGACCGATGACCTGTGACACAGTCCCAGGAGTTCTTGCAAACATGTGCCCAAGGTGGTGGGACTACAGCTTGCTTTTATACAATTTAGGGAGACATAAAACATCAGTCGATACATGCGAGATATACATTGGCTGGTTGAACACATATTTTCAGTCGTCTTGGGTGTATAGCTAGGAGTGGGATTGCTGGGTCACAGGGTCACTCTGTGCTTAGGCTTTTCCAGTGCAGTGACACCATCTTCCTTTTCCACCAACAGTGTGGGAGAGCTTCAGTTCATCCTTGTCCTCGCTGGCACTCGCTAGCGTCCATCTTCTTGACTTTGGCCACACTGCTTGGTGTGGGGCGGTATCTCATGATTTTTATTTGTATTTCCCTATGGCCAATGATACAGAGTATCTTTTTGTGAGCTTGTTGGCCATTTCTGTATCTGCTCTGGAAAAATGTCCACACTCATGTCCTTTGCCCAATTAAAAAGTGACTTTTTAATTGGGTCACTTGTCCAGTGAGGTTTTTTTTTTTTGTTGTTAGTAGACTTAATATTTTAGGGCAGTTTTAAGTTCACAGCAAAATTGAGCAGAAAACACAGAGGTTTCCCGCAAGCCCCCTGCCCCACACATGCGCAGCCTGTCCCGCCGTGGACACCCTGCACCCGGTGGCTCCATTGTCACAGTCCATGAAGTAGCATGGACGTATCGTCACCCAAAGTCCATATCCAGGGAGTCTTTTCTCCTGTGGCTGGGAGTCTGTGGTTTTTCATGTGCCAGGTAGTTCTCTGGACATTTTGGCTATTACCTTGGCTCTCGGTCTTGCTAAATTATATGGAGAATGTGTTCTCCATACAATTTATATTTGTATAAATCTTTGTGCTGTAGCAGGCACTTGACCTGCTTAGGTTTAAGCAGCAAGTTCAGCCGCCTCCTGCCTCCTGCCTCCTGCCTCCCGCCTCCTTCCAGCATCGGCTCTGTTTCCACAGCCTTTGCACCGCTCTTCAGATCCCCCCCTGTGTGTGCGCCACCCAGTGGTCAGCCTGGGAGTTTTTGCTGGGTTCACCAAGATTAGATCCACCCATGCACAGGTGGGCCTGAGCCCAGGTGTTATAAACAGATTTGTGGGGTCACTTTCTTAGCTGTTTCCTCTCCACTCTCTCTTCAATACTTTCTAGTTCCCTGGGGCTCCACTTTTTCTGTCCGTCAGACATAAACCACTCACTTCTGTGATCATGGCGGCACAGTCAGCTCCCGGTGAGTCTGCAGGAGAACTCGGAATCCTGGTGTTCCTCCCTGACCCACCTGGTGACATTCCCTTCTCAGAGCCTGCGAGCACCTGCCCCGTGCAGCCTGCGCTGCCACGGGAGCACTGCTCTTGCTTTGTATTTCCACATTTGCATTGAGGCAAAATGTACTTAACGTAAAATCTACCATGTCAGCTATGAAAATCAATTTCCCAGCAGGCCTGCGGGAGCTTGCCTCTTTTAAAAAAATTAAAAAAAAAATGATGGTAAAATACGCATCACCTATATTGTGCCACATTCACCATTTTCAAGCGTGTGGTCAGGGGCGTAAGCACATTCCGGTGCTGTGCAGCCATCACTGCCATCCAGCCGCAGAACCTGTTCATCTTCCCTAACTTAAGCTTCGTCCTCAAGCCGCGTTCATGCATGTCATTTAGTGGTCTTTAGTACATTCACAATGTTGTACGACCACCACCTCTATCTAGTTCCAAAATATTTTCATCACCCCAAAAAGAGACCCTGGACTGTTGTGTAGCCACCGCTATTCTCCACAGGCCCTGGCAAGCCCTGAGTTACTGTCTGTCTGTCATCAAAGGTGAATTCGGGAATACGCGGCCTTCAGTGACTGGCTTCCTCACTGAGCAGCACGTAGCAGGATTGCATTCCTTGTTATGGATAAACAGTCAAAGGAATTCGAGAATTCCACTGGCATTATTGAGATCTGGGAGGTGAAGGAGGGAGAGAGGAGCTACAGATTTAAGATCATTAGGTAGGGTCATACCTTGTAGTCCTGAGTTTTAATTGGGAATATCAATGTGAGCCCCCGGGCTTCAAGTGATCCTCCCACCTCAGCCTTCTGAGTAGCTGGGGTCACAGGCATGTGCTACCACACTCAGCTAATTTTAAAAATTTTTGTAGAGACGGGTTTTGCCATGTTGCCTGAGCTTGTCTGGAACTCCTGGGCTCAGGTAATCCTCCCACTTTAGCCTCCCAAAGTGCTGGGATGACAGGCGTGAGCCACTGTGTCCATGCTCCTAATATATTTTTAACTTAAGAAATATGTATTTCTTCATCCTGTGCCCTGAACATGTCTAGAACAATGGCGCCCCAGCTGTAATACAGGAACACAGAGAGCGGTGCTCATCCAAGACTTAGAGTCACGTCTGGTGGACTCGGGAGCTGAGTAGCAGTAGTTAGAGAGGGGCCAGTGCAAGCCTCCTAAGCATGGTAGCTGCAGTAGACAGGCACGCTTCACTTACACCCAGATCCAGGCGTTCATAGTCACGTTTTATGAAGTCAGCAATTTGACACTAAAAACATAAGTGACAAAAGAAAACACAGATCAATTGTACTTTGTTAAAATGAAACACTCTGGTGCACCAAAGGACACCATCAAGAAACGAAAGGGACAGAAAAACCTATAACATGGGGAAATGGTTGTGAATCACACGACTGATGAGGGACTTGTGTCCTGAGTCTATTAGGAACCCTTACAACTCAATAA
The DNA here is from genome assembly GCA_004027835.1 of Alouatta palliata. Taxonomy (NCBI): domain Eukaryota; kingdom Metazoa; phylum Chordata; class Mammalia; order Primates; family Atelidae; genus Alouatta; species Alouatta palliata. The sequence goes on from PVKV010020871.1 coordinate 33,465, forward strand.
GAAAGACAGAGAACCCAGTTCGAAAATGACAAAGTAGCTAAATAGACATTTCTCCAAAGAAGATGAAGAAATGGCTGAGAAGCACATGCAGAGATGCCCAGCATCACTGCATTAGAGCAGCACACACCCACCACTATGGATACACTTTACACACACCAGGAACGTTAGACTCAAAAAACGAAGAGACCAGGCCCACAGGCTCATGCCTTTAATCCCAGCACTTTGGGAGGCTGAGGCAGGAGGGTCACTTGGGCTCAGGAGTTGAAGCCCAGCCCGGACAACATAGCAAGACCCTGTCTCCACAACAAGTAAAAAGTTAGCCGGTCGTGATGGCACACCCATGTAGTCCCAGCTACTTGGGAAGCTGAGGCGGGAGGACTACACAGAGCCCAGGAGTTCAAGGCTTCAGTAAGCTCTGATGGTGCCACTGCACTCCAGCCTGAGCCACAGAGCAAGACCCTGTTGCTTAAGAAAAAAAGGAAAATAAGTGTTGGTAAGGATGAGGAAAATTGGAACCTTCCTGCGTGGCTGGTAGGAATGTAAAATGGCGCAAGTGCTGTGGAAAAGTCTGGCAGTTCCTCAGAGATGTCAACACATGGTTACCCTGTAACCTAGCAGTTCCACTCCTAGCCACACATCCAGGAGAAGTGAAAACATACTTGCACATGGAATCCTGTACCTGAGTGTCCGTAGGAGTGTTTTTCTTAATGGTGCACAAGTGGAAAGAACACAAATGTCCATCAACTGGTGAATGTATGAACTAACTAGCAATACTAAGGAAATCAACTGCCGATCTGCACTACAACACGGGTGGTCCTCGCCAGCCTCATGCTGTGTACTAGTCCAGATAGGCCAGGTCAGTGCTGCGGGGACATGGCGCCCCTAGATCACCTTGGAGCGCATGATTGTGGACAGCACCGCCATGCAGGCAGTTAGGCCGCCCAGCGCCGTTGCCCCTGTCCTGGGTGCCCTGAACTTCTCGCGCTCGTGCTCCCGAATCTGCCTCAGTTGGATGTCATGATGATGCTCAGTCTCTATGCTATTGACAGTGTTGCCACACATGGTTCTAAGGAGCGCACCGGAACAAACTGGCTCAGCCGGCTGCTCCTACCGCTTCCTTCACCAAGCCCCCCGAGGAGCATTTGCATGGCAAGTTGGCGCTGAAGGCACAGGCCACAGTGAAAGGGCTGAGGTGCTTCCAGTGGCATTTCACACCTGGTGGAGTTGACCCTTTTGGCGTGGTTAGGCTGTTCAGAGCTTGAGAGGTGGGCCTGGCTGGGGGCCTTTCTGGAGCAGGCATAGCCTCTCAGGTCCTGGGGCTCATCGGCGAGCCTCTTCCTTTTTCTGAAAGGAGGAAAGAGCTGTGCTTCTGGAAGCCTTGAGCTCCTGGCCGGGTGGCTCCTGTGGGAATCCCATTCACCTTTTTGGCAAGTCGGAGACTAAGTCAGTGCTTCAGGAGCTGCTGCTCCAGGAGCCTGGGCCTTCCGGGCTGGAATGCCAGTCCCCTGGCTGGAAAGCAGACCACCTTCCGGCCCCCTCCTGTCGGCTTCATCTGTTCCCAGCTGGGTGGGTGATCCATGGAGGAGAACAGGCATTGTCCTGGAGGTACCCCCTGTGGGCTGTGGGCTGTGTTCTGTCGCAGCTGGCCCTGCTGTGTGCTCCCCACCCGCCTAGCAAGTCCTGCTGTCAGCTGCACGACAGACACACGCTCCCATCTGTTTCTGCAACACTCAGCCCTTTCCGGCGTGTGGGGCCGGCATCATTACAGGCCAAGGCGGGGACCAGGCAGGGAGCACTCGCTAGTCCAAGACATCGCCGGCCAGGCACAGGGGCATTGATGGGCCAGGCCCCTCCTTTCCACTGGCTCCTGGCTGGGGTGGCATGTAGGGGCAGGGGCACTGGGGACAGCTGGCATTGACCTGGCTTAGGTGGAGCCAGTGAATGCCTGTGGCCCTCCCTGCCCAGGGCTGTGCCTGCGCCCAGAAGCAGCTGCACTTCATGGACCAGTTGCTCGACGTCATCCAGAGCCTGACTGTTGGGTGCTCCAGTTGCTCGAGGTAAAGGCCCAGGTCGGCAACCTTGGTGGGCTTGTCTTGGTCCTAGCTCTGGAGCTGGTAGGGGCTGGGGTGTCACTCCCTCTCTGGTGCTGGGTGAGGCGGGACACCCTCCTTGGGGATCTGGCCAGCCAGTCAGGGACCAGGCAGTGTTCAGGCAAGGGGTGGCTGTATCCCAAGGGTGCTGACTGCTGCCCAAGGCCTCTGGGCTGAGTGTAAAGGTGGGGTATGGGGCTCAGAGCATATGGGCCAGGCACAGAGGAGGGTGAGCACCTAGGGTGCCCCGTGGATGGGCGGATAGGTGGGCTTTTTGGAGGAGCCAGAACAGACAGGTGGGGCAGGATTCCGAGCAGTGCGGCTCTGTGCCTAGCCCCATGCGCCTCTGGGGTCTTCCCTGTGGGGCCGAGGGCCTGCTGGGCCAGTGCTCTGGCCTGTGACGGCGTGGCCCTGGGGCTGCCTTTGCAGCCTGATGGAGCACTTCGAGGACACCAGGAAGAAGAATGAGGCCTTGCTGGGGGAGCTCTTCTCCAGCCCCCACCTGCAGTTGCTCCTGAATCCAGAGTGCGACCCGTGGCCCCTGGACATGCAGCCCCTCCTCCGTAAGCAGAGTGAGACCTGGCAGTGGTACGTGCTCCTGGAGGCCTCAGCAGCGGCACCCTGGCCTCCTGTCTCAGTCCCGGCCGCTTGGTTCTGTCACTGCAGACACCGCTGGCAGCGGGAAACTGTGAGTGTCCCTTTTATCCCCGCAGGGCCAGCGCCTCTGCCAAGTCCGAGGAGGAGGAGAAGCTGGCGGAGCTGGCCAGACAGCTGCAGGAGAGCACCGCCAGGTTGCAGGCGCTCAGAATGGAGGTGAGGGTGCTGGCTCCTGGGAGGGGGGACTTGAAGGCAAGGCCCTGCTTTGTCACCTCCTCCAGCATGTGAGGCTTAAGTAAGGTTGCTTGTGCGCTGGGCATGACACGTTCTAGAATGCCATGGTGCTCAGTTCACGTGGAGGTAAGAGGCGGGTGCTGTGGCTCCAGGAAGGGATCGGCCTTGGGTACTGGGCAGTGCCCACTCCTGAGCACGTTGCCTTGTGCCTTGCTGCATGTGACCCTCTTGGTAGCCCTTGGTCTGGCCTCTGTTTGATCCCAGAGGAGACCGGGACCCACAGGAGAGTGAGTGACGGGGCTGAGGCTGGGAGCCAGAAGGTCTTGCTCTGGCCTGAGTTGCTCCGTACAGCTCCCCTGTCTCCCTGTTTCTGGAAGCTTTCTTCCTTGCCCTGACTGTGCGGTGTCTGGGGCGAGGGCTGGTGGCAGCCTGGCTGGCAGGCAGGGCAGCCTCGAGGGACTCTGCCTCTGACTTTGCAGTACTTTGCACAGCACGAGCAAGGGGCCGCTGCGGGTGCGGCCGGTGTCAGCACCCTAGACCAGAAGCTGCGTCTGGTCACCTCTGACTTTCACCAGCTCGTCTTGGCTTTCCTCCAAGTCTACGACGACGAGCTGAGCGAGTGCTGCCAGCGTCCTGGCCCTGACCTCCACCCGTGCGGCCCCCTCATCCAGGCCACACACCAGAATCTGACTTCCTACAGACAAGTAAGGGTCCCCTTCCCTTCCCACCCTGCTCCCCTGTTCACTCAGACTGGGAGCTCATACCCTGCTTGTCCTCAGGGGCCTCAGCAGCCCCTGACAAGGGACCACAGGGCCAGACCAAGGGCTGGGAGGGGCTGGGCTGGGCCCCCTGTGGACCAGTGGCAGGGCAGGGCTCTGGGCCATCAGTGGGCTGGGGCAGGTGCTGCTTCTGGTCTGTGGACCCGCCCATCTCAGCGGGCAGTAGCTAGGCCTAGATCTGGTGTGGGGTCTTGCGTGTCCTGGCCTTCAGCTCCTGTCCCTGTGTTGGCCTCACTGTTTTCACGTTATGCTCCAACATAGCAAGGTCCATTCATTCTTGTGTATGATCAAGAACTGTGCCAGACAGGCAGACAGACGCCTGCCTGTGTGCCCTCGAACCTGTTCAGACAGGACGGGAGGAAGCGGGCTCGTCAATGTTTGCTTGTTTCGTTGTTCTGCGTGCAGGATCCCCAGAGGCCAGCCTGAGAAGCTGGTGCAACTCTACCCTTGGCTCAAGGGTTCTGTGATGTTTATTTTGATTTTTAAACTGAGAGGCTCGAAGCCTTCTAACCTCTGACTGGCCGGTCCTGTGAGACTCCCTGATCAGGGATGGTGAGGCCACAGACCTCTCCTGTCCATTTTTCTTGGGACATTTATTTTCCCACCCTGCCAATTGCTCGGGCTGGGAGGACACGCAGTGCTGGCTGGCATATCCCTAGGCACCGAGGGTTATCAGACTGACATGATAGTGTGGTATCCCCACCGGGCCAGAAAGAGGGGACTCAGGTTTGAGAATTCTGATTGGTGACTTTCCAGCTGGGAGTTGTGTCCCTCACCCTTGGCTATCTTTCGTGTGAACATGGGTGGGAAGCAGGAGACGCCATTGCTAGGTCAGACGAGCGGCATTTAGTGCCTGCTCACTCGCTGGCTTCCTCCCTCCCTCCCCAGCTGCTGCAAGTGATCGTGGCCGTCGCTGACACGTCTGCGAAAGCTGTGGAGACTGTGAAGAAGCAGCAGTGTGCACAGATCTGCTGGGGCAGCAGCAGCTCCGTCATGAGTCTAGGTACATGGCCACACACCTGCTCCTCCGCCTGGGGCTGCCTCATGCGCGGGCTCCCTTTTCTGTGCTCCACTAACCTGGGGGGAGCATTTGGGGACTGGCCCCTTCTTTCGTTTTTCATTTTCGAATGCATGTTTTCCTTCCCTTGAAAACATGCTTTCAGTGGATTATCAAATAAAAACACTCACTGTAGAAAATTGAGATAACCCAGTAATAGAAAATGTGAAGCAAATGATAGCAAATGTCGGAATGGAATAGTATTTGGCAATGAGAAACATTACTTGGGCCAGGCATGGTGGCTCATGCCTATAATCCCAGCACTTTGGGAAGCCGAGGAGGATGGATCACTTTGAGCCCAGGAGTTTGAGACCAGCTTGGGCAACGTGGCAAAACCCCATCTGTACTAAAATACAAAAACTAGTTGGGCATGGTGGCATGCAGCTACTTGGGAGGCTGAGTTATTTTTTGTGATTGCCCTTAGAATTACAGTTAGTATCCTAACTGAAAACAGTCTAGGACCAAATTAATTTCAGTAGTATGCAAAAACTTTCTCCTATTAAAGCAAAATGTGTGTGTTAGGTATTTTTGGGTATCTGTTTTAATTCCCTTGTTTCTTTACCCCTTTTTCTTAAAGTTATTTTTAAGTGGTTGCCCT
>PVKV010020872.1:0-38822 GCA_004027835.1 Alouatta palliata
AAAAAAAAAAAAAAAAAAAAAAAAAAAAACATATAGCCCAGTCCCACTCCTCTAGTGGTGGGTTGTTCCCTTCCTCCACTGGGCTGGATCATTCGGGGTTCCTCTCAGACTGTGGCACTGGCTACACAACCCACTAGAATCAGAGCTTCAGCCCTCTGGGGTTTGCGGGGGAGGTTAGGGACTGCCCAGCTGCACCCGGCAGTCTCCCCCTTTCAGCTTTCTCTCTCTCCAGTCATGGGGAAGGGGCCACCCAGCTACTCCCGCTTACAGCTCCCTCTCTGTCCGGCAGGGGGAGGGGGCAATAGCTCAGTCTGCAGACTCTTATTCAACTCCATACTTGTAATTCCTGGCGCTTGGCTGGCAAAGATCCCCTGTTCTGTGTATTGCTGAGGCTTTGGGGGAAGCTCTGTATCTAGACTGGAGTGCCAGAGGTGGAGCTGGTCAGATGTACTTTCTGGGTGAAGCAGCACCCCTCCCTGCCTCAGTCTACCCTGAGTGGGCTTTGCTAACCCTCAGACCAGACCCGTTGAAATGCACCTGGTACCTCAGTTGGAGCTAGGAGATCTCTGGGTTTCTGTGTCTCTTTCACTGGGTGTTGTGCACTGGAGTTGTGTCTAATCCGCCATCTTGGATCCCTCCCTTTGTCTTTTCACTTTCTTGACGGTGTCCTTTGAAGCATGAAAGTTTCAATTCTGATAAGGTCCTGTTTATCTATTTTTTGTCTGTTTTGTCGCTTGTGCTTTTAGTGTCAAACCTAAGACTCCACTGTTAAATCCAAGGTCATAAAGATTTACTCCTGCATTTTCTTCTACAAGTATTATAGTTTTAGCTCCTATGTTTAGGTCTTTGATCCATTTTTAGTTGATTTCTGTATAGGGTGTGAGGTATGGTCCTACTTCATTCTTTTTGGCATGTGGCTACCCAGTGTCCAGTACCATTTGTTGGAAAGACTATTCTTTCCTTCACTGAATTGTCTTGGCAACCTTGTTAATAATCAGTTGGCCGTAGATGTATGGGTTTATGTATCAATTCCATTCCATTCCACTGATATACATATCTATCCTTATGCCAGCCCTGCACTGTCTTGATTACTGGGGATTTTTTGTAGTAAGTTTTCACATCAGAAGTAAGAGCACTCATATTTTGTTCTTGCATTTCAAGATTATTTTGGTCATTCTAGGTCCCTTCAAATTTCATATGAACTTTAGAATCAGCTTGTGAATTTCTACAAAGAAGTCAGTTTGGATTCTAACAGGAATTGCATTTAATCTGTAGATCGATTTGGGGAGTATTGCCAGCTTAACAATATTAAGTCTTCTGATCATGAATATGAAATATCTTTCCCTTTATCTATGTTTTTAACTTTTTCAACAATATTTTTCAAGTGTATTTTTGGGTATACAGGTCTTGCACTTCTGTTAAATGTATTCCTGATAATTTTATACTATTTATGCTATTGTAAGGAGAACAGTTTTCTTAATTTGATGTTGGGATTTTTATGGATAGTATATAGAAATATCATTGGCTTCAGGCCGGGCGCTGTGGCTCACGCCTGTAATCCCAGCTCTTAGGGAGGCAGAGGCGGGAGGATAGCTTGAGCCCAGGAGTTCGAGACCTGCCTGGGCAGTATAGCGAGACCCTGTTCTCCACAAAAAGGAAAAAAACAAAAAGACAAAAAAAAAAAGAAATATCATTGGCTTCTGTATGTTGATCTGATATTCTGCAATCATTGTGGACTTGTTCTCACTGTGTGTGTGTGTGTGTGTGTATTCTTTAGTATTTACTATACATAAGATCACGTCATCTGCAAATAGACATAATTTTACTTCTTCCTTTCCAATCTGGTTGTGTTTTATTTCCCTTACTTACCTAATTGTCCTGGCTAGAACCTCCCTTACAATGTTAAATATAAATAATAAGACTGAATATATTTGTCTTGCTCCTAATCTTTGAGGAAAAGCAGTCCGCCCTTCACCAGTATGTTAGCTGTGGGTTTTTTCATAGAAGACTTTTATTAAGCTGAGGAAAATACCTTATATTTTTGTTTTATTGAGCTCTTTTATCTTGAACAGGAGTTGGATTTTATCAAATACTTTTTCTGCATCTATTGAAATTATCATGTAGATTTTGTTCCTTTTTCTATGAATATGGTATATCATATTAGTTGTTTTTACAGATGTTAAAAGAACTTTACATGCCTGAAATAAATTTCACTTGATAATGGGGTACAATTATTTTTATACATTGCTTGATTCATTTCACCAGTATTTTGTTGAGATTTTGTGTCTATATTCATAAGGACCATAGATTTATTTTCTTGTTATTTTTATCTGGTTTTGGTAATAGGGTAATACTGGGCTCATAGAATTCGTTGGGAATTGTTTCTTCCTCTTGTATTTCTTTGAAAGATTCATGAAAAATTGGTATTAATTCTTTACATGATGGGTAGAATTCACCAGTAAAGACATCTGTGCCTCGGCTTTTCTTTGTTGGAAATACTTTATTGTTGTTTTGGTTTTTTTATTAATTCAACCTCTTGTAATAGATCTATTCAGATTTTTATATTTCTTCCTGAGCCAGTTTCAGTAGTTTATATCTGTCTAGGAATTTGTTCATTTCATCTATATTATCTAATTTATTGGCATACAGTTATTCAGACTATTAGCAGGTAATCTTTTCTATTTCTGTAAGATCTGTAGTGATGTCCCCTCTTTCATTTCTGATTTTAATAATCTCAGTCTTCTTTCTTTCTTTCTTTTTTTGGAAGGATTTGTAAATTTGTTGACAATTTTTAAAAACTGACTTGTGGCTTTCATTAAATTTCTCTATTGTTTTTCTATTCTCTTTTATTTATTTCTACTCTAATCTTCATTATTTTCTCCCTTCTGTTTGATTTTGGTTTACTTTTCTCTTACCAGTTTTGGAAGGTGGAAGTGTAGGTCATTGATTTGAGATCTGCCTTTTTATTTAATATAGGTGCTAATAGCTACAGTGTTCTCTCATCACTGCTTTTGCTGTGTCCCATACATTTTGGTATGTCACGTTTACATTTTCATTTATCTCAAAGTATTTTCCAATTACCTTGTGATTTTTTTTCTTTAATCCATTTTTTATTTAGGAATGTGTTGTTTAATTTGTACATATTTGTGAATTTCTCACTTTTCTTCTGTTATTGATTTCTAATTTTATTCCATAGTGATCAAAGAGCATACTTTGCATAATTTTAATTCTTTTGAATTTATTGAGGTTTGTCTTATGGTCTAACATATGGTCTATCCTGAAGAATGTTTCATGTGCACTTGAGAAAAATGTGTATTCTGCATTATTAGGTGAAATATTCTGCATAATGTCTGCTTTATAATGTTGTTCACGTCTTCTATTTCCTTGCTGATCTTCAATCTTGTTGTTCCATTCATTATTGAAAGTGGAGTATAGAAGTTCCAACCATTATTATTGAATTTTCTATGTCTCTCTTCAATTCTATCAGGTTTTGCTTCACAGATATTGGGGCCTTGCTAAGCGAGTGTATATATTTAATTGTAATGCATTTCCAATGGATTGACCTTTTCATCATTACAAAATGTTTTTGTCTCTAGTAACAATTTTTAATCTTAAAGTCCACTCGTCTGATTGGTGTAGCCATCCCAGCTGTTATTTGGTTACACTCTGAATGGCATATTTTTCTTTATCCTTTTACTTTTAACCTACCTGTGGCTTTGAATCTAATGTGTGCCTCTTGTAGACAGCACATAGTTGGATTACAGTTTTTTTCTATTTTGCCAGTCTCAGCCTTTTGATTGGAATGTTTCATTCATTCATATTTAATGTAATTGCTGATAAGGTAGAAATGATATCTCACATTTGGTATTTGTTTTGTATATGGCATGGGTTGTTGTTGTTGTTCTTGTTCCTCTATCGTTCCATTACTGCCTCCATTTGTATACACGATACTTTCTAGTGTATTATTTTAATTCTCTCTTGTTTCATTAGCATGTTTTGTTGTTGTTGTTCTTGTTGAGTTACTGTCTTCGTAGTTTGGGAGTTATAATTAACTTCTTAAAATAATTTAGCTAGGATAATGCTAACTTAATTTCAATAATATGCAAAAACATTTTTCCAATATATCTTTGTTTCTTCCTTTGTTGATTACACAATATAAGTTCATCAACACAATTTTATAATGATTGCTTTATGCAATTGTGTTTTAAGTCAAATAGGAAAAGAAAATCATTACAAACAAAAAATATGTACTTATACTATTCTTTACATTTACCTATGTGGTTACTGTTATTTGTGCTCTTTATTTCTTTGTGTGGATTTGAGGTACTGTTTAGTCCTTTCATTTCATCTTGAGAGACTCCCATTAATACCTTTGGTAGGGCAGGCCTGTTAACAACAAATTCTCAGTTTTTGTTTATTTGGGAATATGTTAATATCTCCTTTGTTTTTTGTTTTTGTTTTTTAACTTTAACTTATGGGATATATGTGCTGAATGTGCAGGTTTGTTACAGAGGTATACATGTCCCATGGTTGTTTGCTGCACTTATCAACCTGTCATCTTGGTTTTAAGCCCCAAATGCATAGGTATTTCTCTGAATGATCTCCTTCCCCTTTCCTTCCCCTCCAACAGGCCCCGGTGTGTGATGCTTCCCTCCCAGTGTCCATGTGTTCTCATTGTTCAACTCCCACATAAGTGAGAACATGTGGTGTTTGGTTTTCTGTTCCTGTGTTAGTTTGCTGACGATGATGGTTTCCAGCTTCATTCATGTCCCTGCAAAGGACATAAACTCATTCTTTTTTATGACTGCACATTCCTGTTTCTCCACATCCTCACTAGCATCTGTTGTTTCCAGACTTTTTTTTTTTTTTTTTTTTTTTGAGACAGAGTCTCACTCTGTTGCCAGGCGCCAAGATGGAGTGCAGTGGCATGATCTTGACTCACTGCAACCTCTGCCTCTGTGTTCAAGGAATTCTCCTGCCTCAGCCTCCCAAGTAGCTGGGACTACAGGTGCGTACCACCACGCCCAGCTAATTTTTGTATTTTTTAGTAGAGACGGGGTTTCACCATGTTGGCCAGGATGGTCCCGATCTCCTGACCTTGTGATCCACCTGCCTCAGCCTCCCAAAGTGCTGGGATTACAGGTTTCCAGACTTTTTAATAATCACCAATCTAACTGGCATGAGACAGTATCTCATTGTGGTTTTGATTTACATTTCTCTAATGACCAGTGATCATGAGCTGGAGTGTTTTGGTTAACCTTCTTTTTCTTTCAGCATCTTGAATACATCATTCCACAGCCTCTGGCATCCCTGGTTTCTGATGAAATGTCAGCTCTTAATCTTTTTGAGGATATCTTGTATGTGATGAGCAATTTTTCTCTTGTTGATTTTATGATTTTTTTTTGTCTTTGGCTTTTGACTATTTGACTATGATGCATCTAAGTGTGGATCTCTTTGACTTTATTGTACATGAAATTTATTGAGCTTCTTGAATGTATAGTTTTTCATCAAATTTAGGACATTTTAGGTCATTATTTCTTCAGATACTCTTTTTGCATCTTTCTCCTCTGTTTCTGAGACTTCCATTATGCGTATCTTAGTATGCTTCATGACATCCCATTGGTCTCCAAGGCTCTGCTCATTATTTTCCTTTTTTCTTGTTTCTCAGACTTAATAATCTCAATTGACTTATCTTCAAGTTTTCTAGTCCTTTCTTCTGCTAATTCAAACCTGCTGTTGAGATTATATAGTAAAATTTTCATTTCAGTTATTGAACTTTTCAACTCCGTAATTTCTATATGGTTCATAAATGTGTGTGTGTGTATTATATATATATACACAAAAAAAAATATTTATCTCTTTAGTGATAGTCTTTATTTAGTGAGACATTGTTCTTATGCTTTAATTTCTTGGATGTCTTTTCTTTTAGTTCTAAAACACTTTGTCATAGGTAATCTGAAGTCTTTTTCTAGTAAGCCCAACATCTCAGCTTCCTCTTAAGAAACTTGGTGTGGTTTCTTGTGACTACTTTTTTCCTTTATATTGGACCATACTTTCCTGTTTCTTTGCATGTTTCACAATGTTTTGTTGGAAACTAAACATTTTAAATAATATATTGTGGCAACTCTGAAAATCAGATTTCTCCCCTCCTCTGGTTTTGTTGTTGTTATCTGTTTATTTAGTAACTTTTCTGATCTAATTCTGTAAAGTCTGTATTCCTTTTTATGTGTAGCCATCGAGGTCTCTGCTCAGTCTCCTTAGTGATTAATGATTGAACAGAGATTTCCTTAAATAACTTCAACCAGTACCAATAAGCCTCCCATCCTTTTCTGGGGGGGCTCTATGTGTGGTTAGGACACACCTTCAGGGATCTGAAAGTTAATAATGCTGCCCAAGCCTTCATCTCCTGCTTGTGCAGAGTTCCAGGGTCAGAGGTGAGAGATTAGGGCCTTCTCAGGTGTTTCTTGAGCATGTGCACAGCCCTACACATATGTGGTCTTCTAGATTCCCAGGAATATTTCAGAGCACTTCAAAGTCCCCCTTTAATATCTCATCCTCCAGATTTAAGGTTTTTGGCCAGCGTCTTGCTCCCCCCAGCAGATATCCCCAACTCAGGTAACCAAGTGATATTAAACAATTGCCTGTGACTGTTTTTGACAAATGATCTGCAGAGTGTCTCCCTGAACAAATTTCTAGTTAGGTCAAACGCAGACAAGCCCTGTGATGGGGTTTTTCCAGGGAACCGCCAAATAGGTCAAATAGTTACAATTCCCTTAGAATAAAACTTTTGCATGGGGCTCTAAACCTGCTCTTCCCCACCCCATAATTGTTAGGCTACTGGTTTTCACAGCTGCTGTGATTGTGAGGCTGCTGGTTTTCAAGGCTAACACAGAGCTAGGGACAGAGGCATGAAAATAAGACAAGTTGAAATGCCACAAAGCTCACTGCGCTTGCTGAAACCAAGCCATTTTTCTTGAATAAACACTCTTTTGATTGCTGTGAGCCTTTGATTAATTTCCAGAGTTCTAAAAATGTTGATTCTGACAATGTTTCCAGTGTTCTCATTACTTTAATGCAGGAATAGATTGTTGGAGGTTCTTCCTCTGCCATTCTGGAAGTGCCTTTCTCCCATGCAGGATTTTAACTGGGGCCTGAAATGGTCAGGTCTTCATTTTGTTAGGATTTGTCCGGTCACAACATTGAGAACAGAGTGGAGGGATGAGGCAAGAGGCAAAAAAAGAGTTAAGAGAACCACGCTGGGGAGAAGTGGTGGTCACCGGGGCTTCAGAAAAGAGGATCGTCCAGGAGGCTCATCTAAGGCACTTTTGAAAACTAAATTCTTTCCCTTAACCACTTAAGCACTTCAACCAGGAGCTGAAATAGGGCCCACACTCCATCAAACAAGCTGGTCCAGAGGGGAAAAGCCCAGACACAGTGCAGGGAAAGAGCGGAGGCTGGCTGCTTGTCTCAGGGAAGCCAAAGATGACTTTGTGAGAGAGGAGATTCAGGACCCCAATGGTGGGTGAAGTAGGCTATGGGAGGGACCGTGAGGGCTGACATGGGGGGATGGGGGCCTGCATGTTCCTTGGCCTCTGCCTCAGGGACACCTGGGGCGGGGGGGTCGACCAGACCTTTGCCTTTTGGGATCCTCCAGAAGCACAGATTCTACTCTGCTCCAGCCTCTTCTGCCCCTCTCCAGAGGCTGCCCTGTGTGCACTGTGTACCTGCTGGAGCCCAGAAGCAAAGCCGGGTGCGGGGTGAAGTGGGATGCTGTATTCTTCATTCCTTTCTCTCCAAGCAATTCTCCACACAAGCTTTTGTACGTCCCAGATGTTCCCGCCTTTGTTCAGATTTAATCCTTCCTATTTATCCCCGCTCTGATACCTGTTTATTATGTTCTATTTCTCTTTGGAAGCTGGGGCTCAGCGGATCTGCCACATCTGATATTATCTGCACTCGGGCAAACACAATCGTGCCTATGCCTTGTCATCCAGCTCTCGTCTGAAAGGGCCAGAGAAAGAGAAGAATTAAAATCAGCACCGCCAAGAACAGCAAGCCCAAAAAGATTTAAAAATAAACAAGAAAGCTGCCTTGGGCCCGGTTCCGAGGCGCTCGCAAAGCCCTTCAGTGGAGACACAGTGGCACTGGGTGCAGCTATTCTCACTGCCTCACCCTTTGCAGCTGGAAAATATGTGGCTGTGCCTCTTGACTCCTGCCTTGAAGAGGGAACCATGTTTCCTGCCAGAGCTGTCAGGACAGTGACTTGGAGCTTCTTCTGCTAAGACTCAGTATCTAGGAATGTTACAGCTGTTGGAGACCAAAACCTCGGGTCTCTGGCAGCATTCCTGAGGCCAACATGGGGTGTACCCAGTCATGGTGGGATAGGTATGGGAAAGGTTAGACTACAAGCCTCCCACTTCCCCTCTATACCTCTTCCTCCCACTGCACACTGCATACACAGGGGCTGCCAAATGGGAGTGGAGAATCCCAGCAGCAGCAGAGGAAAAAGAAAGAAACTAAAGAAAAAGAGATTTCATTCCTTATTGCTGTTACCAGACAGACCTATGGAGATGAACCATTCCTGACCAGACTGTCTCTAAGCTGGACCTCAGAGGTCTCCCCTGGACCTGGAGCCATTAGGGCCTGACAGCCACACATTTGGATAAAACACAGGAGTTGAAGGCAGACAGGGTCTGATTTTTCACTAGATTCTAAGTCCAAGCTGTCCCATAAACCACAGGCAGGGGCAAAAGCTTTGGAGACAAGTCATACTCAAATGCCACCCCACGTCGGGGAGGTGTAAGGACCTTTTCTAATCCACACTCCTTTTCCCACCCTGCACATCCTCGCCTTCACCCGGGACAGAAGTGAAATGGGCTTTCAAATGGATTTAGGGCCACACCCATACCAGGAAGTGTAGTATTTCTGTAACCCACTGTACAGGAGCTCCCTTAAGCCTCACATCAACTCTTCAAGGCAGGTCTCAATATCTCTACTATGGAGATGAGTTAACCAAGACTATGAGAAACTACACGAGTTGCCTGAGATCACACAAGTGAGAACTGGCAGTTCCAAATTTGAGCCCTGGTCTGTTGAATAAATATGCGGGGCCCATTTGAGCCCCGGTCTATTGGGTCCAAAGCTAAAACATGCCCAGGAATGTTCGGGGCACCAGGGCTCCCCACTAGCCAGTCCCATGAGGATTCTCCATCCCATGGGGGTGTGGAGAGTAGAGACACGGACGCTGCGGCACGCTGTATGCCTTCCTGTGGGCACCACAAATGGCTTCTTTTATAGCCATGGCTGCGGCAGCAGCTTCAGGCGCCTTTGCCTCGCAGGATTGACATCAATCCTCATTCAAATCAAACTCCTTCTGAAACATGCTCCAGTGGAGTGGAATTTTCTGCTAAATAAGGTGTTATTAACCCAGCTCCCAGCTCCTTGGGCCCGGCTGAGCTCAGCAGCGGCGGCAGCCGCTCCGCACTGATGAACCCACTTAAACACCGATTAATACGCACTGCGGCACTGGCCCTCGCAGACCCTGTGACCCCTGGGCTCCTCGGGGCTCCTCAAGCTGCAGCGCCCGGAACTCAGTCACATCTCCTCTTTCATTCCAGCCCAGTCGCCCAGTAGTGATTGGATGCTTTGTGGTCTGAGGATGAGGAGATAGAAGTGGGAGATAAAAAAGGGTTTTTTTTTTTTTTTTTTTCTTTTTGCAGCTTCTTTCTTACCAGGCTTCAGTTCCCAGAGCTTCTCAGGATGGAAAAAACAAAGAACAGGCCCCATAAGGGAGGAAGAGGCATAGTTCTGTGCTCCACCAGCGCTGTCAGCGGCACACATGGATAATGGAAGGTTCTGCAACAATACAGGCAACATGAAAAGTCGTCTGCGCTTTAGGACAGGATGGGATCTCAACCAAATGCCATACTAGTTCTAGTGCAGCTCAAAACAGGCTCTGATACCCCAAATCCAATCATTTTAACTACATACAAGTTCAGTTTATATAATTCTCAGAGTTTCAGCTCTTACAGCTGAAAGAGCCCCAGAGAGTCCCTGGTCCAAGCTCATTTTACAGCTGAGAAAACTCAGGACCAGAGAGGGAAGAGGTCATGCCCAAGGTCACACAGCTGGTAAGCAGCAAAGCCAAGGCTTATACCCAGATTTCCCTACTCCCCACGCAATGCTCTTTCTGCTATCCTGTTTCTCTTTCTTCCAGCAATATAAAAGCATCGCTGATAGCCGGAAAGTAATAACCACATTTAATATGATCTTCCAGTCTACATATTGCAATGGATATCAAATTGTTCTTAAGTGATATGTTATTAAGTAAGATCAGAGAATATAAAAGTGGATTTCTGAAAGATGATAAATAAAAGTACACCACATTTATTCATCTGTCTTTTAGACACCGGCTTACTGGGCGAGCATCTGGCATGCCTCAGGCTGGGTGTGGGTTCTAGAGGGGTGAATGAATAGGAGCTGGTCTCTAGCCTCACCAAGCTTATAGTCTAGTGGTGAGGGGAACAGAAGAACAAGCTCACATGCACGCACACACCACATGTGAACACATACACAATTACAAATGGTGCTGAGCAGATCAGTGCTATGAAGAAATACGTGAGGGGTCCAGCAGAAAACCGGAGGGCCGATTTATGTTTGTAGGGTCACAGAAGGGTTCTCTGAGGAAGTGATATAAAAACTGAGACCTGAAGGATGGGAAAAGATCGACTACACAAGAAGGTGAGGAGAGGTGATCCAAGCAGAAGGAATCAGACTTGGACTTCTCATCACAAACAACGAAGTGAAAATATTTTAAAATTAATAGAAGCCTATTATTTTAGAGACAGGAAAGCTATTTCATTTTCTCCCCTAATTGCTCTGCTTCTTGGAGATGGTGTTTATTGATCAGCCTTTTTGTGTTGTTTTTCTGTATTTTTGTGCTGTTTCCTCAATTTGTGGCTGAGAAGGACCCTTTCAGATGTTTGAGAAAACTTAATTTCTCTTCCCAATCTCAAAACGATGGTGAGTGGAGTTGTTACACACACAGGCTCCATCTCTTCCCAAGCCGTGGGAGCTTGGGAAAGGCACTTCTTCTGTGAGCCCCAGTTTCTTCATCTGTATAATTGAGGATAGCAAAAGCACAGTATCAGAGAGCTGTGGTGTGGTTTAATTGAAATCATGTCTGTGAAGAACTTAGCACAGTAGTATTGGAACGCTGGAATTGTTTGATAAATGTTAGCTATTTGTTATGACTGTAAGCTACATGCATTCAGATTGAACTCCCTTGTTTTATAAAAGTGTTGGTGACATTTTCTTCCAACTTTCTTTCCATGCACATTGCAGCAAGAGCAGATCAGATCCCTTTGCAATTGTGACTAGGAGCCTGTGCTAAGAACTAGATGTAGCCTGGTAGGTGGGGCAGACTTAGGTGGGGTATCAGGAGGGCCTAACACCTGGGGCCAGAGATGAGATCTTTTAAACTGGGCCATTATTCCTTAGGGCAGAATCCCCGGGAAGCTGTCAGCCTTGGGAGAGATTACAGAATAAGGCAGAAGGAAGAACTCAAGAGAGGGAGGCCAGAGACAGGCTGACAGAGGCTACAGTTGCTAAGTTGGGCTTCTCAGGATTCTAGTACAAACAAGTAGAGACCAGAAGATTCTAGCCATCAGTGGGAAATCTAAACAGGACCTTATTCAGGACCAGGGGTAAGTGCCAAGGGGCCTGGGAGGCTGGGGACTAGCTGCCAGGGGGCTCTTTTGGGGGTGGTATCTCTATACATCAAAGAATTTGGTAAGAACTTTTCCTGGTCTACCCACCTGGAAGGCTTTTCCATCTGTATCTGAAGAAACAATCATATTTGACAAGCAGACATGGGATTCAGCCAGAAGATCCCCAAAGACATTCACTTGGTCAGACATGTTTTGATCTGCTCCCCGCCTTGAATGATGCTTGGCTTTTATCCTCTGTCTCCCTCTGGCTCCCCAGTTTGGTCCATAGCATCTCTCAGGCCATGTCTGGGACCCACCCTAACTGCCTTCCAATATCTTGCCTCTTGGACCACAGAGCATACTCTAGGACTGCCAAAAACATTGGCAATTACCATCTCTCCTTCCCTGGCAGTACCCATATCCAGGCTAAAATGCTCCAACTCATTTGAGCTGCTCTCTCAAAGCCAAATGCAAGGAAGACTTTCTCCATTAACTAGCTGGCCTGATTAGCATTCATTAGGGATTCCCCCCAACTGTCTTGGTCTCCCCCTCCACATACCTACTAACCCCTGAGGGATCTCCACCAAGCTCTGGAGCTCCTTGGAACACCATTTGAGAATCGTCTTGATCTAATGTCGCCACTCTACCCTTAGAGAAACTAAGTCCTCCAGTCATAGTCTCAGCCTTAGCACAGTCTAGGCTCCATGTTCGATCCTTGCTTGAAGTTCACACATGACAAGAACAGAGGACCAACTAGGGAGGCCTCCACCTTCATGCAGGGCTGCCTACCTTCTTTCTGCTTCTGCCCCTCCAAATCCAAAAGCTAGATTCCCTCATGGCCCTGCGTGTAGACAAGCTAGCATATGGGTCAATTCTGCCGTGAGATTCTGGATTCAGCCTTAGCATATCAGCTGGGAAACTCAACAATGAGTCTCCATGCTTGTTGATTCCCACTTCCCCCCAGACCAACTCTGTTTCCTTTTCTGATCTGCTCTGTGACTCAGGAATTTGACCCCACTGCTGGGTTCAGCCAATGGGAGTCACTGGCAGGGCAGAAGAAGAGGTTGGGTCATTTCTTCTCCACCCCCTTCTTGCTTTGGCACCATGTTTCTGGCAGTAGCTACACCCCTCTGTGGCTAACAGCTCTCCCCAGAGCTCCTCTCTGGCTCCAGCCCTCATTGGGCACTGTTTCTCTTTAATCCTCAGAGTAGTACAACTCTCTGCTGCTGTGACTCTCTGGGTGATCATCTGTTGATTCCCTTTATTCTATCTACATCTCTATAAGTAGTCCCTCCATTTACCTTTCTTCATTTGCCATCTTGGTGGGTATTCTGTTTCTTGCCAGGCATTGAATGATTAAAATCACTTTCCTCAGACTCAAGTTTCAATGGCCTAGCCACGGTGGCTGACCTTAAGCTGTCTGTCTAAGCCTCATGCTGCACCCCCAGAGGTAAGATTGTCTACAAGACCTTGGGCCTGGGTCTCTTTCACATAAAGACTCCCCTGCCCTGTCTCTGGCAGCCTTGTCACTTCCCAGCCCTGGCCTTGCCCTGGTGAGAGGCTTTGCCTGGTCCTCAGCCTGCGCTCTGGCCTCTTCTCATGTTGTCAAGGCCAGAGCCAGCCTCATGTCACTGTGACCTGGCCTCCAGGCCGGCCTTGGCTCAGACACACTCCCTCTTGTGAACTTTCCATACCCTTTGATGGCCCTTCCCATGGACTCTTCAACCAGTGCCTGAGGGCATTTCCAAGAAGGTATTCCCTCTGGCTATCTTAGCTGTCTGCCCTTCCCAAGGATTCTGGGCCATGCTCAGTGACCAGAGGTGCACCTACCTGAGGTCTTTCTGACCTCTTCAGCACACTCTGGGGCAGGATGCTGGCTAGGCTTCCCTCAGCCTGAGTCACTCCCTGACTTACTCACTCAGCAGAGAGTCTCTGAGCATCTCCTGTGTACCAGGCCTGGCCTTACGTGGCACACAGGGTTCCTGAGTCCATCAGACCAGGCCCCCTGCCCTCAGGAAGCTCACAGTCGAGAGAAGAAAGGACTAAAGCACATCATTACCTTGGAGAATGACAAGAACCCTAAGGTCCAATGGGAGCAGGCTGGCAAGTGCTAAAACTTGTCCAGAAAGTTTAGAGAAAGCTTCCTTGGGGAGACGACATCTCTGCTGAGGCTCAAAGATCTAGTAGAGTGGGCACAGTGGTAGGTGGCAGATGAAATGCTCAAGAAGTGGCTAACAAGAGGAGACTGGTGACATCTCAGCTCTTGAGGGCAGGGTAGGCAATCTGATCAAGGTGGCTCTCAGGTCATTCCAGCCTCTGAAAGCAGGAACACGGAAGGAGGAGCGGCTGTGGGGAGCACCTAGGGGTAGGGGTGGCAATGGTGAACTCAGTTCTGAGGTGCCTTGGGAATGTCTGCCTGGGGATACCCAGTACCTGGAGGGACTTGGAACACAAGGAGATAGCTGGGAGTCAGAACCTCCAAGTGAAAGCCAAGGCAGGGAATAAAACATGCTGCTGAGAGAGGAAGGAAGGCTGAGCACAGAGCTGACGGACACCAACATTTAAGAAAGAATGTTCTGGAAAGAATGAGAAGGTGTGGTAAGAGAAGTGGGAGGAAAACCAGGAGAGGTTGCTGTGTGGAAACCAAGGGAAGAAGGGTCTCAGGAGGGGGGTGATCAGCATGGAAGGGTGACTGGCACAGAAAGTTTGTGCAATATGGAATCACAATGGGCTCTGCAGGCCAGATTTGGATCCTGGCTCCTCCACTTGCCCTGTAGATAACCCTGGATGGCAGTTCAAGTGGGAGCCTCAATTCCCACTATGTAAAAGCAAGCCATGATGGTGCTTACCTTTTAGCGTGGTTCCATTCACGTGACTGTGTTGCGAAGCACCTAGCCCAGTGCATGCCACACTTGACATGTTCAACAGACAGCAGCTATGCCTCTGAGAATTAATTCACTCAGAGAACTGACGTGCATGCATGAAATGATCCTTCCTCCAGAATATGCTGAACTAAGATGAGGTCTAGTCTCCAAGAGAAGATTACATCAATCACTGAATCTATGGGAACAAGTGCCAAGTGGTATAAAAAGGAGCCAGAGAGAGGCTGCAAGCATCCTCAGGAGGCAAAATCCCTGCTTTTGTCACCATGGTTTGTGCTTGGAAAGCTGCAGGCACAGAAGCTTGCCGTGGAGGAGAGACCTGTGAGCCAAGCCTGGAAGAACATGCAGGAGGAAGGAACAGCCTGAGCAAAGGCCCAGAGGGAGGAACTTGTACCTTCATGGGAGACTCTCTGGGCTCCCCGCTGCCCTCTGGTGCCAAGCTCAAGGGTAAATGGCTTTGTGTCTGGGCGATGAATTCACAACAGCCGCAGCTCCCAGCCCTGTACTCCACGTCACCAACATGGGGACGTGATCATTAGGTGATTATATTTTTAAGGCCCAAATTGTTTTATTTGTTTCCCTGCCAGCTTTCATGAGGCCATCAGTCATTCCCCACACAGATAACATTTCTTATGTACATTGACAGAATAAATTACATGGTTCTCATCCGGCAAATCAACATTACAGGGGAACATTATCTTTTGCAAAACGCTGCCTGGGCACATCATAAATCCTAACCAGGTTTATTAAATCTGTCTTGTCATAGATTCATTTTATTGAGAAGTGGGGTTTTTTTCCAGATTAATAATCACATTAATAGATGAGATTCTTTTTAGAGGATTCTTTTCTTAGAGAACCAGAGGAAGAATTTCAAGGCTGCAGAGCATGGCCACACTAGTGGCTGGTGCTGGAAGACTGT
Source organism: Alouatta palliata (assembly GCA_004027835.1). NCBI lineage: Eukaryota > Metazoa > Chordata > Mammalia > Primates > Atelidae > Alouatta > Alouatta palliata. The sequence goes on from PVKV010020872.1 coordinate 15,510, forward strand.
CCTTGTCATGCTGACAGTATCCTCCAGGACTGGGAACTGGGAGCTTCTGACTCACTGGGGACTTTGGGCTGGCTCATGATCAGAGCTTTTTCCCAAGAAAAGCTGAGAAGCTTCCAAGATGGTATCAAAGATGTATTATGATACTAAACCAATCAAATCAATATTTAATGAGTAACTAGCACGTGTGCAACTGACAGACCAATGGAGGAAAAAACATGAAACTCACTTGGAACAAGAAGAGAATGATTCAGGACAGAATTCTCAGAGTTGGGCTCCCTTCCTGTCTGCCTCCCACCAGTGGGTGGCTCAAACACCCAAGGTAGGTGACCTGCTAACTCTGAGATTCTTTCTCCTCTTTTTGTTCAGTGAGGAGATTGGCCTAGATTAGGGGCTGGAAAACTATGGCCCATGGGCCAAAACAGGCCCATCATCTGTTTTAGTAAACGAGGTTTTGCTGGAACATAGCTTCTCCCATTTGTACATTGTCTATGGCTGATTTTGCACAAAGGCAGAGCTGAGTAGCTGCAACAGAGACCTTCTAGCCTGCACAGCCTGAAATATTTACTCTCTGGCTCCCTACAGAAGAAGTTTGCTGGCCTCTGGTCTAAATAATCTCCAGGTGGAAAATTTGCAGCCAAGTTGTGGGATCTGTGCTGAAGTGCTCATAACATTGATTTGAGTCCATTGTGTTAAATGCTTTTCTTGCATTATCTTATTTAATTCTGGTTCTATTCTACAGATGAGGAAACTGAGGCTTTAAGTGATCCAGGGACTCTTCTAAAATCACCAAGAGGCAGAGGCAGGCAGAGTCAAGCTAGGAACTCAGGCCGGTCTGGTGCCAAAATCTTTATCTTTCCAGGAAATGGCCTGGGTACCATGGAGTGGTTAACTAGTGAGGGTGGGGGACATGAGGAAACTTCTCAGGGGACCTCAAATTTGGCAATTAAGATGTAGAAGGGTGGAGAGAAAGAGGAGGAACTCCCGGCAGTGAGAGCCCAGGAGAAGAGGAGGGGACTGCTATGCATTACAGGGCTGGGCCCCAGTGTATCGGTAAGGGAATGACTTCCACCTACAGCTGCCATAATGGGCATGGCCTCATTTAAGCCTTATTAGATGAACTGCAAGGCGGGTACCTCTATAGTCTCCACTCAACAGTTGGAGGAAAGTCCAGAGAGGTAAGTGCCAGCCCAAAATCACACAGCAGGTGAGTAGTATTTCCTCTTCACTCATGTGGTTTCGGCAAGTTCTTTGTACAATCTCAGACAGTCTCACATGGAGTAAGAGAGAGAGCTCCTGGGACACTAGGGATTTAAAAAAAAGTGAGATCACTTCAGCCATGGGGCTGTTAAATGGGGGTAAAATAGTTAAATAGTATTTAACTATTTAAATACTATTTACCATATTACGTATTATCAGGAATGATGGGAAAACAAAGCAAAGCTAAAGTGAAAAAATGCAACGTGTCTGGTTCAGAGTTTAGCACAGAGCCTCTCACAGGGTGGGTTCTGGGAGATGTGTTGTTCCCTCTTTTTTTTTTTTTTTTTTTGAGGCAGAATCTTGCTCTGTTGCCCAGGCTAGCGTGCAATGGCACAATCTCAGCTCACTGCAACCTCTAACTCTCTGGTTCAAGAGATTCTCATGCCTCAACCTCCCAAGTAGCTGGGATTACAGGCGTCCACCACCATGTCTGGCTAATTTTTGTATTTTTAGTAGAGACAGGGTTTCACCATGTTGACCAGACTCCTGGTTTTTTAAGGACAATCACCAAAGCCCAATCAACCTGCATCATGAGACCAAGACTGAGACTGCATCTGTGAGGCTCTGATGTCCGACAAAGGCACGAAACTCAGCTTCACAACCTAACAGCGTAACCGAGGAATGCTCCATCATCTTGCACCTCAGTTTGCTCACCTGAAAAATGGGTGATAATAAAACTGATTTAATAGAGCTGTTTTAGGGACACTGAATGAGGGAAAGCACAAAAACATGGCTGGCATAGGGTCTGGCCCACGTGAGCTTGGTGAATGTTGGTGAATGTGAGGATGGTGATGACAATCCCCAAGAAGCTGCCTGGGAAGGAGGTGCCCCCCAATCCCTGACCTCTCAGCAGGGAGTGGGTTGTTGACGAGTCAGGCCTGAGCATGTTAATGTGCAAAGTCTCTCTCCCTGTTTTTTTTTTTTTTCTTTTTAGCGCGAAAATCTCTCCTAGCACCTCTCATTATCCACTTCATCAGTCTGAAACCATCGACTAATTGCACTCCCCAGAAGCCCCTCCCTCCTTGCCTCTTCAACAAGCTCAATAGGATCCAGCTGCCTCCCTCTTTGGAGCTCCCCTGGGGAGTTATAAACATAATGTAGCAGGCAATGTCCCGACTGCCTTCTCTGGGCTCCCCTATTGATCCCCTGCTCCTCTCCTACCTCCCCACCCCCCAGGAGAATGGCCACAGGACAGCCAAGGGCAGCGGGGTGGGTAGAAAAGGGAAGTGGAGCTACAAGAAGATTTCATGGTTTACTCTTGTACTTAGGTCTTTGAGATTCTAGCTCCTAACTGACTGTGATCCTTGAGAAAGGGAAGCACAGGAGGTGAGTTTGACATTCACCCCAGCTTCCTGCCAGTGGACCCTTTCCAAACCTGGAACACAGATTTGGAAAGAGAGAAAAGAGGTCTCAGTGCAAGAAGGAATCAGGAGAGTGTGAGGCAGCTGCAATTTGTGGAGCAGGTTGCAGGACAGTTGGAAGATGCACAGAGAAGGAGCACCAGGAATATATCTAGTATTTGCCGTGATACTAAGCCATGCATGGACAGGGTGAGACTGTGCTGCCTGGCAGAGAACAGCTCCTGGCCTGCAGCAAGCCAAACTACTTTGTTGGAGATCACATAGTGCTGGGAGATAGTGGAGTTATGACAGCCAGAGTGGAGATCTTGCTGAATACCCTAGGCATTCAGCAGACTCCAAGAAGGCTATGCATTAAGAACCACTCTACGGTCACCCTAAGAAAGCCTAAAATTTATTCATTACAGAGCCAAACTGACTCACCAGCAAATTAACTGCCTACCACAACAAAAACGCTATACTCTTTAAAAGAGGACAATAAAAAATTTGTATCTCCATAACACAGCATTCACATTGTCCATCATATAATTTTTTAAATACCAAAAATGCAAAATAGGGAAACATAACCTATAACCAGAAGAAAAATTTACCTAGAGGTGATGCGGGTGTTAGAATTAGCAGTAAAAAACTTTAAAACATCTGTTATAAGTATGTTTAAGGATTTAAAGGAAAATATGTATGAAAGGAGTGAACCTCGGGGAAACTCAACAGAGAAATGTTAACTATGAAATGAATCAAATAAAAATTACAGAACTGAAAAATGCAATACTTGGAATGAAAAATTAACTAGATGAGCTTAACAATAGACTGTTAAGGAAATTAAGAGCAATGAATTTGAAAAAAACCTGTGAAACCGTGAAAACTAAGGTACACAGAGAAAAAGGAACAGAATCTCAGTGACCTGTGGGACAATACCAAGGATTATAACATAAATGAAATAGAGCTCAAACAAAAAAAGGAGAGAGATCGGGGCAGAAAAAAATTTTGAAAGAAATAATGACAGTCAAGAGAATGAGAAGAAAAGCCACAGACTGGAAAAAATATTTGCAAAAGACATATTTGATACAGGACTGTTGTTCAAAATATGTGAAGAATTATTGAAACTCAACAATTCAGAAAATAAGCAACTCAATTTAAACTGAACAAAGTATCTGAACAGATACTTAATACAGATGGCAAATAACCATATGAAAGATGGGCTTTCATAAATGACATACAGATGGCAAATAAGCATATGAAAAATGCTCAATATCATACATCATTAGGGAATTATGAATGAAAACAATGAGATATCACTACACACCTATTAGAATGGCCAAAATTTAAAACACTGACACCACCAAATGCAAACAACAGGAATGCCTCATCCATTATTGGTGGGTACGCAAATGGTACAGTCACTTTGGATGACAGTTTGGCAGTTTCTCTTGTTTTTTAATAAAACCAAATATACCCTGACTATGCAATCCAGCAATCACTCCCCTCAGTATTTACCCAAATGAGTTGAAAATTTATTTCCACTCAAAAACCTGCACAGGAATGTTTACAGCAATTTCATTTATAATTGCCAAAACTTGGACGCAAATGAGATGTCCTTTAATAAATGAATAAGCAAACATACTGTGGCACCATCCATACAATAGGATATTATTTATCCCTAAAAGGAAATAAGCTATTAAGCCCTGAGAAGACACGGGGGAAACTTAAAGGCATATTACTAAGTAAAAGAAAACAAACTGAAAATTGTATATGATTTCAACTATATGACATTCTAGAAAAGATTAAATATGAAGACAGTAAAAAGATCAGTGGTTGCCAGGAATTCAAGGGAGAAAGAAACACGAATGAATATGGAGCACAGAAGATGTTTTGAGCAGGAAAATTATTTCATATGATGCTGGAATGATGGGCACATGTCACTACATGGTTGTCAAAACCCATAGAATGTGTAACACCAAGAGTGAACTCTATTGTACAGTACACTATGCACTTTGGTTGATAATAACGTGTTGATGTTGGTTCAGCGATTGTAATAAATGCACCACACTGAGGTCGGATATTGATGGTGGGGAGGCTGTATGTGTGAGAGGTGAAGGGGTATATGGAAAGTGTGTGCTTTCCATTCAACTTCACTGTGAACCTCTATCTTCTCTAAAAAGCAAAGTCTACCAATTTTTTTAAAGACTTAAAATGTTTCAAATGTGATGACAATGTCAATCCACAAATCCAGAAGCTTAGCAAATCCCAAGCAAGATAAACACACACACACACACACGCCTCTGCCTTTACCACCATCACCAAAACAATAAAAACATTTCTGAAAAACAAAGTAAAAGAGAAAATCCCAAAGCAGACCAAAAAAAGATGCATGTAGGTAGGGGAATGAAAAAGGTAAGAATGATCATTGATTTACCATGAAATACAATGCAAGTCAGAAGGCAATGGAGATCTTAAAGTGGTAAAAGAAAAATAGCCCATCACTCTAAGTCTGCATTCAGAAATCATTCAAAAATGAAGATGAAATAGAAAAATTCCTAAATAAATAAAAGCTGAGAGAATTCATCACCAAGCTAAAGAAGAATGGTACCAGATGGAAGCTAAGATCCCCATCAAGGAACAAAGAAAACCAAAAATGATAATATATATGAGTAAATGTAAAATATTTTTTCTTAATTTTTAACTTATTTAAAAGAAGAATGACTGTTTAGAGCAAAAATAACAGCATTACATTGTGGGAGTTAACATATGTAAAAATAAAATAAATGTCAAAAATAGAGCAAAGGAGGGAGGAAATGGAAGTATACTGTTGTAAGATTCTCACATTGTATGTGAAGTGGAATAATATTAATTCAAGATAGACTTTGTTAATTTAAGAATGCATATTGTAATTCCTAGAGTAACCATCTAAAACAGATGTCGATAAAAAGCTAGTAGATGAGATAAAAAACAGAATGCTAGAAATTCCCATGAATTTAAAGAGGGCAGAAAAGAAGAAAAGAAAAAACAGATATCAAATAGCAAAATGGTACATTTCAACCCAACCAAATCAATAATTACGTTAAATGTAAGTGAACTAAACACTCCAAATAAAAGGCAAAAATTGATGATTTAAGGAAATAATACTCAACTGTATCCTATTTGTAAGATGCCCACTTTAAATGTAAAAATGCAGAGAGGTTAAAAATAAAAGAATAAAAAGAAGACATGTTGTGAAGTAGATTCAACACAATAACTATTACTAGAGGTAAGAAGGGACATTTCATATGAGAAAAAAGTCAATTAACCAAGAAGACAGAACAATCCTAAATGTGTGTGTATCTAATAACACGGTTTCAAAACAATGAAGAAAAACTGACAGAACAAGACCTGTGTGCTTCACGGCATGTAATTTATATCTTGCGGATGCAAAGTTCCGGCATGGGGTTCTCCTTTTTACCTTGATCCACCATGATGGAGAACAGGAAGAGCTTTATCTTGATAAAAACTAAACTATACATTTGTAGAAGATATTGGGGGGTTTTGTTTGTTTTTCACTGAGAACTTTTTTTTTGGCCTTTTGAATAGAAATGGGAATTTATTTGCCCGGAAGAGTGATTCCATCATACTTCTGCTGGAACAAACACATGGTCTCCTCTTTTCTGATTCTGTGTTTGGCCCCAGTGCAGCCTGTCCTGTGCTTCTTGTCTGCCTACTCAGCACCACATAGAAGTCCAGGCCATAAGGGAGTGTAAATTAGTTCAACCATTGTGGAAGACAGTGTGGCGATTCCTCAAGGATCTAGAAATACAAATACCATTTGACCCAGCAATCCCCTTACTAGGTATATACCCAAAGGATTATAAATCGTTCTATTATAAAGACACATGCACATGTATGTTCATTGTGGCACTGTTTACAATAGCAAAGACTGGGAACCAACCTAAATGCCCATTAATGATAGACTGGGTAAATAAAATGTGGCACATACACACCATGGAATACTATGCAGCCATAAAAAAGGATGAGTTCATGTCCTTTGCAAGGACATGGATGAAGCTGGAAACCATCATTCTCAGCAAACCAACAAAAGAACAGAAAACCAAACACCACATGTTCTCACTCATAAGTGGGTGTTGAACAATGAGAACACATGGACACAGGGAGGGGAACATCACACACCAGGGCCTGTTGTAGGGTGGGAGAGCTAGGGGAGGGATAGCAGGGGGTAGGGGGGTTGGGGCAGCATAACATTAGGACAAATACCTAATGTAGATAGCGGGGGGATGGATGCAGCAAACCACCATGGCATGTGTATACCTATGTAACAGTCCTGCACCATCTGCATGTGTACCCCAGAACTTAAAGTATAGTTTAAAAAAAAAAAGAAGTCCAGGCCGTACATACCAAAGCTTGGGTCATATTTGATACCCAGATCGATGTGTTTCTGGATCCCAAACCAAAGTTTCCAGTGTCTGAGAAGTTGTTTCTTTTCTTAACTCATACTCCTGCACGTTTAGACCCTTCTCAAGATTTCTTCTGCCTTGGCCCCTCAAACTGTGCAGTGGACAGCAATCTTTTCATTTCTCCAGATGCCAAAGGATCTGACAGTGTATCTCGATTTGGCAAACACAGGGGTCTGCCCTGTGAGCTGCTCCAACACCCTGGCTGCTCAGGTCAGTCTGTCTCTACTCTTCCCAGCACAGATGTTGAGACAGAGGTTTTGGATGCAAAAGTTCCCACATGGGGTTCTCCTTTTCACCTTGATCCACCATGATGGAGAACAGGAAGAGCTTTATCTTGATAAAAAATAAAATGTACATTTGTAGAAGTTTTTTGGGTTTTTTTTTTGTTTGTTTGTTTGTTTGTTTGTTTGTTTGTTTTAGACAGGCTCTCTAGCTCAGGAATAAGTCTGAGGCTTAAGGTCAAGGCCTAATCAGCCACTGTCTTGACACAGTCTCAGAGAGTTGGGCCAGAACTCTCAAATCCCTCCTGCCTGATACCAGGGAGGAGCCAGCGGTTGGGTCAGGACAGAACCAATAGTTGCAGGTGAGAGATAAGCAAGGCAGGTGCCAGACAGTGCTCAACCCTCTCCATAGGCTGGTAGACAACACATGGGAGGGAGCAAATCATAGATGATCCAATTTCCTGTTTCAGCACTTTTATTTTCTTCATAGTATTTAACTACGATTTGTAATCATTGCATCTATCCATGTGTTCATGATTTAGTGTCTGTCTCACCCTGGGTCTATAAATCCCATGAGAGCAGAAAGCATGTTTGTCTTTTTCATCATCTTATCCTAAGCCTTGGATACAGTGGCTGACATGTCGGAGCACACTTGATAATTGGTCATTGGATAAAGGAGTGAATAAATGAGTGAATGAGGGAAGAACAGAAGGGAATGGAAGATAGGAGGGAGAGATCCATTTTCTATTTTCCCTAGAAGAGCTAAGGCAATGTCATAAAGAGCATGAGGTCAAAAATACAAACCCTCAGGCCTCTTTTGCCATCCCAAAGTTTTCTAATAACTCCTGTAACTCCTTGCTAGGCTGCCCTAGCCCTGTTTCTGTCCTGCCACCTGAGCTCCTGACCTCTCTGTCAGGCTCAGTAGCTGGGCAGCGGGACCCCTGAGGACCATGAGATCTTGGTCGAAATCCTCCTCTGTTTTCTGCAAGGACGTCCCCCTCTCTCTGGATTTCAGTGTGTCCTTCACTAAATCAGACTTTTGTCTGCCAGAGTACAATCTCAGCTCCCTGAGAAAGGAATGCAGAGTCATTGATCAAAGACTCTTAATTTGCTGCCCCCCCAACCCCATCGCCACAATGAGCCATTTTCCAGACAATAGCCATCATCACTGCCTTTGTGCAGGCCCAGGCATCCTGAAATTGAGCCTCCAATTTCCTTGTAGGCATGCACAGGAAATAGAAAATCTATGCCATTCCCCGGAGGCAGATTGGCAGTTGATTCCAAAGCACGCTGGGTGCCTACTCCCCAGGGTGCAGAGGGGACAGATGACCTGGCCAGCTGGGGAGAGGTCTAGCTCCCATGACCAGTCCTCCAGGGTAGGATTAGCATCTCCCTGGAGGCTGAGGCCCCCTTAACTGCTCTATTTGTATCACCCACCCACTCACTGCTGTGCAGGGTAGGGCTCTATCTGCTGGAGTCACCCCAGGAAAACCCTACAACCCTGAGTCCCAGAGTCTTCTCTGTAGGAGGGTCCCTTTGCTTCCTGGATCTTTATTCAGGGGACTAGAACTCTGAGAAAGGAATGCCCCATCTAGGAAGAAGCCCTTGAAGTTACCAAGTCATGCTGAGGTAGGAGGCGCCCCTTTATTCCGTTTCCTAAAGGGCAGCCTGTAGACGCTTCCAACTCATGCATCTGAAAACGCCATTTCTCCTGCTTAAACCTCTGACCCTGTGTAGAGAGGCTCCGTAGCTGTGTTGAACATGATCTTAAATATTTTGAGACAGTCAGGGAAATTTGATTAGGACTGGGTATTAGATAATAGAAAGGATTTATTGTTAATTTTGTTGAGTGTGATAGTATCACTGCTGTTGAGTAGGAAAATAAATATATTTTTTAGAGATATATGCTGCAAGATTGGCAGGACACGCTATCTGGAATTTGTTTTCAAACCCATTAGTACAGAAAAACAAAAAGGAAAGAAAACTATCATAAAGCAGAATCCAGGCTCAACAAGATGAGATGCTCAGATTGGTAATGTCTGCCACAGGCAGGGAAGAGGCAGCTGGGGTCGGGGTGGAGGGAGTGACAGGACACCAGCCACACTTTGGCCATCCTGGCTGGTCCCTCATCTGCCAGGCAAATGTCTACTCTGCCCTTCAGGCCTACTTCAAAGCATACCTTAGTTGTTACTGATTAACTAGGAGTTGATTACAATTCAGTTCTTAAACAATTCAGTCTTGTTTATTTATTCTGCTGCTGCTCTAGGACAAACCAAAAAATAAGAACTATCAGGGCCTTAGTCTAACAATTGCTGCTATGAATTGACTTTTATATGAACGTATCGACTTTCTGGCTGGGTGGCTCACGCCTGTAATCCCAACAGTTTGGGAGGCCGAGGCGAGCAGATCCATTGACGTCAGGAGTCCAAGACTGGCCTGGCCAACATGGCAAAACCCCATCTCTACTAAAAATACAAAAATTAGCTGGATGTGGTGGCGTGTGCCTATAATCCCAGCTACTGGGGAGGCTGAGTCAGGAGGATCGCTTTGAACCTGGGAGGTGGAGGTTGCAGTGAGCTGAGATCGTGCCACTGCCTTCCAGCCTAGGTGACATAGCAAGACTCTGTCAAAAAAAAAAAAAATACTGACTTTCTATTTTAGACTCAAATAAGCAATTTTTCCTTTCCTTATTTGCAAGTAGGAAGGGATATTAATAGCTGCCACTTATTGGATGAATAACATGTGCCCGGCACTGTGCCAAGTGCTGTGCGTGTATCATCTTACTAATCGTCACCACAATCCCACAAGCTAGGGCTGTACTACCACGATATTTCAGATCCCAATTGGAATCACTCGCACAAGGCCACACAGAGGGTAAGCACTTGAGTTAGGATCTGATGAAGCTCTGTAACACCAAAGGCACTGCTCAAGCATTATACCCTCTCACCTCTCACCAAATATCTGGACAAAGGACTTAAAAACTTAGGGGCCACAGGGAAGAGCTGGGAGTTTGTGGCCTGGAGAGCCAGAGAGGAAAAAAAACAGAAACGAAGTTCCAAGGACAGCTGCAGAGAGCTGGTAACCTCAGGGAAACTCTGCTGTAACCAAGAGGGGGAAAGAGAAAGCGCCATCTGCAAGGAGCTCCCAGCACGCGGAGAGGAACCGCTTCCCGGACAGCTCAGAGCAGCTGCTCAGAAGCCACCAGGAAAGAGCTCCCGGCTGTGAGGGCTCCAGGTGGCTGAGACCACTTCCCTGAAAATTTAGCCGACTCTGGGGCCAGCACTCTGTCAGCTAATGAAGGTCTGAAAACTGGGGGATTGGATAAGTGAAACTGGGAACACAAATTTGAGGTTCCATGAATATAATTCTAATTGGGCATAATCCTTTGTTTAGGGATTTTCTTGTTTTTCAGTAATAATTTGAGTCAAAATTTTTGTCTGAGTTTGCTTATTTCTGTAGGGTTTAAATTTTTATCAGTAACTAAATATTTTACCCAGTGTTTTGGGATGGGGTGTGCTGTCAACACATAATGCAAAGTGCCAACATAGGCATTGAATGTGTGGCTCCTGCAAGGGATCTGATATTCTAACTGGAGTGAAATTTATTTAGAAATAAGGAAGGGTTGCGAGTCTACAATTCTCTGTTTTCTGTTTCTGTATTTTTTTCTTAAAAAAGGACTCCAAGATTTCCCCCAGGAATGTATGAGAATTGCTTGTAGTAATTTAGGACGGAGGTTAGAAATAAGAAAGAATTGCTAGTCTTTAATTCCCTCTGTTTCCTGTTTCTGTATTTTTTTCCTTAAAAAAGGACTCCAAGATTTCCCCAGGAATTCATGAAAATTGTTTGTAGTAACTTAAGATGGAAGTTAGTGAATGTAATATGAATGAGGAATTGGAAGCTCTAACAGGTGTGAGATTTCAGCTGAAATATTAGGAATGAGGCAGGAGCTCATGGGAATTGTCCAGTTCGAACTGTCTGAGTGAATGTGTCCAGTTGCAGTGTGGATTTCAGTGTAGTTAGCTGGCATTTGTTTTGGCTGTGATCTCTGAGATCTTTCATTGGCTGTTTCTCTGATAAGAGTTTGGAGAAGCCAAAACTACAGTAATAAACAGCTAAGACAATAGAGTTAGCACCAGAACTTTACTCAGTGTCCTAAAAAAGCTCTCCATGACCCCAAGTTCTACAGCCTTCCAAAATCAACCTTCTCCTTAGAAGCTAGTGATAGTCCAAGTCCCCAGACGGCCTATCTGAAAGAAAGCCTGGCTGTTGATCAGGTTTCTCTCCCCCTGAGATATCTGGAAATCCCCAAGGAATGCTTCTGTGTCTCACAAAGCAGCCCTGATCATCACTTGAACATCAAGCAGCTGCCTGGCTTTTGGGCAACCTGTTCCTTCATCCCTGTGTTGCATTTCTCTGGATTCTTTCTGCTCTCTTAAAAGTCCCATCCTAAATTCCCCTAGAGAACAGCGAAAACCATATTGTAACATTTAACACAATTTTACTGAAGGTGCATTGGGAACAGAACAGGATTGCAATGTGGAGTGCTGGCTTGCTCTCTCTCTCTCTCTCTCTCTCTCTCTCTCTCTCTCTCGGATCCAGCCTGACACTGTGCACACAGAATTGCTTTGTCTCTATCTTCCCAACATGAGTGTAGATCTTCATCCCCATCCCAGTCTTCAGTGGGGTCCAGCAAAAAAGAAAAAGATATCTCCAGTCTTTGTTTCCCATGAATTGCAAACAGCTAACTCAGCCCAAAGTGGAGACTCACTGTTAACATCATGGTGAAGAGAGGTTTCATTCTCCACTGCCCTGCAAATTCCATTTCAGAAAAGAATGTTTTCGACTTACAGCTGTGAAACCAAAGTCTCATTAAACTATGTCTTAAGATATAATTTGCCCACAGTAAGATACAAACCTCCCCTTGGAGAAACAGGAAGTCATCAGTTTTGAAAACAGCCCCTTCTCCTGCCACTTCTATCCATCAACATTGAGGTCCGCCTTTCTGCTCCAGACCCGGTAGCTGAGAAGGACCTGCAGTGTCTAAGCCACATTCTCTCTTTGGTCTGTTTTTTTTTACTTATTTCCCCAAGGAGGACATCCTATATTTGCGCCCTGTGCCCCAGAAATGCCTTTGTACATAGTGATTCCCTGCGAGGTACAGGATGCCTGGAGGAATGGGCGGTTTGGGATCAGGTCAGGGAGGCAAACTAGAGAAAAGGCCTTTGAGGGCTGCTGGAGGCAGCATTTGTGGTCCCAGGAGAGGAGAGGAGCAACAACATTGGCAGTGAGACTGTGACAAGAGGAAAGACAATGAGTATTAGCTGACCTATGTGGAAAGAGTATTAGCTGACCTCTTGAAAAGCTGACCTATGTGGAAAGAAGACAGCCAGGGCCGGCCTCTTGACAGCACCCCAAATCCCGCAACTTTTGAAACTCATCTATCATTACTTTGCATTTTGTTCAAGGGGGCCTTGGCTTCGGTGTTTCTGGGAAATGTTTGAGTTTTTTCTTTTTAAAGTACTTCAGACTCCTTTCCCTGATATGTCTTAATCTATGCCTCTCAAACTGGAACACATTTTTCCTACTCACCAAGGGAATGGAGCTGTGTGCTGGAGCATAAATGGAGCCACAGAAGGCTTATATTCATGGCATGTGGATTTAACTAACACAATGGCCTGGGGGCAGAGTGCACGCCATCTTGGAGTTTTTTATAAAACTTTATCACAAGGCAAAATCATCAGCCTTCTGATTTTCCATTTCATCTAATTTCATGATTTCTTTTTAATGAAAGATTGGAGTTTACTTTTTAAAAAAGTTTTCATCAAAGTAATTCATGAACACAGTTTTAAAATGTAATCATATAAAAATGTAATCATATAAAAAAGTTCTCATGAAAAAGCAGCATGCCCTGCCCTATCCCACCCATCCCCCCACAGCCTGCCTTCTCCTGAGGTAATTATTTATCATTCTTTAGAACTTTTCTACTAGTTAGGTCTGTATTTCCAAATAATATGCTTAAACTGCTGTTTATTGATCCATGCATTTGAGTTTCTCTATTTATTTTGAATTATGATGGATATGGGTTTGGCTCTTTCATTCTCCCAATCTGCCCTGCCTCTTACAGCAATTTCACTACTGCTTTTAGTTAAATAATTTATATTGTAAAATAGACATTGACTGGTTGGTAGCCAGTAACATCCATTTTCTTTCCTGTTGGAACTGTGCCTTGATTCCCATTTGGAATGAAAACCCACCCATTTCCCTAGTCAGTGGACACTTTCTTGAAAAGCTGACCCCATCTCCAGCTACAAAAGTGGGTTCTGATTGGCTGAACCCCATCCCTCAAGCTATAGTGACTGGTTCAAGAAAAGGCAGGTTACCTATCATCAACCAATGAGAAGTCTGCTGGAGGAAGGTGAGAGCACGCATTTCCTTGTTCTTCTGCAAAACTAGAGAAATATTCTTTCCCTGGTGGACATAAATGAGGAAAATTAAAGTCCCTAAGTGCTGGAAGCCACCTTGCAACTGGGGGAAAGCCAGTCTTACTTTAAATAGATACAGCAGAAGGCCAAGAGGAGAAATTAAAAGATTTTGGAGGACCCCTGAATCAAACCTCATCTGTGGGCTAAACTGCCTTCTGTCACGTATATAACAGAACTCCTGTAATTTCCTTTATGGTTTAAACCACTTTGAGTTTTTAGTTACTTGCAAAGAAAAGATTCCTCACCAACATAAAGGTTTATATCAATATAATACACAACAAATTATTTGTGATTTTACTGCAGAGTTAAGCAGTGTATGATTACAATTCCCTTCATGTGCAGGATTCTGGGGGGCTTAAAAAACTAATTATTATTTTACTTGCAAAATTTTCCACATACATATCCTTAATTCTTTCCACATGCTCATCTCCAGCCTCCTTCTTCATGCTCCACTGGTGGCCTCTGAGCTGTCAGACTGAGCCTTCTCTTCACCTCTCTCCTGAGTTAAATCCACCTATCCCTGGATCCCATGACTTCTCCTTTTTTAGATTACTCAGGATTTACTGGAACATTTTCTCAAAGCTTCCTATGAAAGAGTGCCAAATTGTCTATGAATGAATGAATGAAGATGTCTTAACTGTAACCTCACACTTGACTATTATCCTGGCAGGGTGTAAAATTATAAGTTGAAAATTATATTCTGTAAGATTTTTGATGCTATTACTCAATCGCTTTCTCATATCCAATGTTGCTACTGAGAAGTCTGGTGTTTTTCTAATTCTATTATCTTGTATGTGGCATCTTTTACATTATTTTGCTCTTTGGGAGCTTTTAGGGGACCTAACTCAGGGTTTTAAATCCTTGCTATGATGTACATCAATGTGGCTCCTTTTCATTCTCATTGGGATGTGTCCACTATGGGCCTTTCAATACGTAGCCTGGTTGGTGTTCTTCATTTTTGAAAAAAAAAAAAAGTGTTTTAGATTATTTCCTCTGTTTCTGTCCCTACATTTCCAGTCTTCTTTCTTTTTATTTTTTTTCTTCTTTCTTCATTATCTTCTCTCTGGAATCTTCTTATTCAGATGTGGAATTTCTACATTGTATTCTCTATGTTTCTCCTCATTATTCTTATATTTTTCAACTCTTTATCTTTTTTCTGCTTTATATCATATTTCCTTGACTTTTTCTTCCATTCATTTTTAAAATTTGGCTATCATTTTTATTTCCACAAGCTCATTATACATCTTGCTCTTATTTTATAGATGCAATACTTCCTTATAGCCCTCTGAGAATATTTATTAGAACTGGGGTGGTAGTTAATTTGGAAGTTTTTTCTTTTCCCTATATTATCTTCGTGGGGGTTTTTGTTCCCCTAAATAGAGATGAGGTCCAACTATGTTGTCCAGGCTGGTTTCAAACACCTGAACTCAAGTGATCCTCTTGCCTTGGCCTCCCAAAGTGGTAGAATTACAGGCATGAGTCACCGTACCTGGCCCCAATCAATCGATTTTTGACAAAGGTGTCAAGAACACACAACAGGGAAAGGACAGTCTTCAAAATGACAATATCCATGATGAACATTGATATGAAAATCCTCGATAAAATACTGGCAAACCAAATCCAACAGCACATCAAAAAGCTTATCCATCATGATCAAGTCAGCCTCATCCCTGGGATGCAAGGCTGGATCCCTTCCTTACACCTTATACAAAAATTAACTCCAGATGGATTAAAGATTTAAACATAAGACTTAAAAACCCTAGAAGAAAATGTAAGCAATACCATTCAGGACATAGGCACAGGCAAGGACTTCATGACTAAAATACCAAAAGCAATGGCAACAAAAGCCAAACTAGACAAATGGGATCTAATTAAACTTAAGAGCTTCTGCACAACAAAAGAGACTATCATTAGAGTTTTGTCCTTGTGAGTTCGTGACTATTTTATTCATTTTTTAAATTATTTCATTAGTTGTTTTTAAATGAGAAGTAAAAAGATAAAGGTGCATGGTCAATCTTTTATTTCAAGTAGAGTTTTCTTAAACCTTTTCGATATGCAGACCAAATAAGTACTTTTGTGTTTCCCGGAGCTCAGTTGTATTAACAGTATAGTTAGAACTAGGATTAGAGCCAGTGATCAGAGAATGTGCCAAGACTGCAGAAAAACACAAATGACAGTGACATTGCTGCCCACACGGCTAGGCCAGGGCACCAGACTAAAAAAAAGGGTAGGGTGGAATTTCCACAGAGGTCTCAGAAGAATGCAGACCTAAATTTTTGAAAGTAAACTTACCATCTTTATCTTTTTTAATGTAGGCAATTTACCTATTACATAGAACCAAAGATGTGTATTTAGTTCTTGGCAATTTTGTCACATGTGTTGATTCATATAACCACAACTGTAATCATGATCTCAAATAAACAACATAAACTTATACATCAGGGAACTAGAAAATCAAGAATAAATTAAGCCCAAAGTTAGCCTAAGGAAGGAAATAAAGATTAGAGGAAAAATAAATCAAATCGAGAATAGAAACAAATCTTCAAACTGAAGAGTTTGAAGAGATAGACAAACTGAAGAGTTTGTCTATCGAAAAGATAGACAAAATTGGCAAACCCTTAGCTAGATTAAATAAGAAACAAAGAAAGAAAGCTCAAATAAACTCAGAAATGAAAGAAGACACATTACAATGAATGCTTCGGAAATTTTTTTAAAAATCATAAGGGACTATTATGAACATGTATGCACCAACAAATTGGATAACCTAGAAGTAGATAAATTCCTAGAAATACACAAGCTGCCAACACCGAATCAAGAGGAAATAGGAAGCCTGAAAAGATTACTAACAAGTAAGGAGATTAAATGAGTAACCAAAAGCTTGGCAACAAAGAAAAGCCCAAGACAAGATGGCTTCACTGCTGAATTCTACCAAACTTTATTCCGATCTTTTTTTAAACTCTTCCAAAATAAATCAACAAACAGGTAAAGGAATAAGGAAGACTTCCATACTCATTTTATGAAACCAGCATTACCCAATACCAAATCTAGACAAAGACACCACAAGATAAAAAAACTACAGGCCAATATTCCTGATTATTATAGATGCAAAAATCCTCAATAAAATACTAGCAAACCATATTTTGCCGTTCTAACAGATGTGAGATTATAGCTCACTGTAGTTTTAATTTGCATTTCTGTGATGATTAGAGATGTTGGTATTTTTCATATATCTGTTGGCTATTCGTATGTCTTCTTTTGAGAATTGTCTGTTCCTATTCTTTGCCCATTTTAAAATCAGGTTACTTGTTTTCTTACTGTGGAGCTGTTTGGATCTCTTATATATTCTGGATATTAGCCCCTTATCAGATGTGTGATTTGCAGATATTTTCTTCCAATCTGTGGGTTGTCTCTTCACTCTCTAAATTGTTTCCCTTGCTGTGCAGGAGCTTTTTAGTTTGATGTGGTTCCATTTGTCTATTTTTGCTTTTGTTGCCTGTGCTTTTGGAATCCTGTCCAAGATATCATTGCCTAGACCAATGTTATGAAGTTTTTCCACTATGTTTTCTTTTACTAGTCTTACAGTTTCAGATCTTACCTTTAAGTCTTTAATCCTTTTTTTTTTTTTTGAGATGAAGTCTTGCTCTGTCTCCCAGGCTGAAGAGCAGTGGCATGATCTCAGCTCAATGCAGCCTCTGCCTCCAGGGTTAAATGATTTAGGCGATTTCTAATGTCCTCAAGCACACAAAGAAATAAGTTGATAAGGTGATGGATACGTTAATTAGCTTGATTGGATCTCTCTATAATGTATACATAGATCAAAACATCACATTGTAGCTAGGCACAGCGGTGCCCACTTTAATCCCAGCTACTCAGGAGGCTAAGATGAGAAGATCGCTTGAGCATAGGAGTTCATTACTAGCCTGGGCAACATAGCAAAATCTTGATACTCAATCTCCAAGAAAATAAAACTCACATTGTAACCTAATAAATACACAAAACTATTTTCAATTAAAAATAATTTAATTTTTTAAAAAATTTAATAGAGGAATTCAATTTAAAAATAAGGAAATTTTGACACATGCTGTTACATCAATAAACTTTGGGGGCCTTGTGTTAAGTGACGTAAGCCAGTCACGAAAGTACAAATACTGTATAATTCCACTCATAGGCAGAACCTACAGCAGTAAAATTCAGAGAAACGGAAAGTAGAGTGGTGGTTGCCAGTGGCCGGAGGGGAGGAGGGAATGGAGAATTATTGTTTAACGAGCATAAAGTTTCAGTTAGCAAAGATGAAAAAGTTTTGAAGATGGATGGTGGTGATAGTTGCATAACAATGTGAATGTACTTAATGCCACTAAACTGTACACTTAGAAATGGTCAAAATGATAAATCTTATGTTATATATATTTTACCACAAATTTTCAAAAAATTACCTTGGAAATAAAAGCCCTTCCAAGGTTGAGGGAGAGGAGATGAGGAAGTGGGTTGCAGATATGGCAGAATGTTTTGGAGCAAAAAGAAGCAGCCAAGTTAGAAAAGTTGCTCTTCCACACTGAACCATAAAATAATGCATTTTAATGTGTGTGAAAGGCATATTTAAGCAACCAGTTGGGAGACCTAGGTTAAGTGGGTTCTTTGCCTTACAGTCATGTGACTGAACAGATGCCGACGTGTAGGGCATTTTATGGGTCTACATTTACTATGTTTATAATGATGATGCCTATAAGACATTAAATGCAAATTTCTTGATAGTAAAATAACTGGTTAAGGAAATTTCAACAAGATAATATGAGTTCCAGGGAAAACCATGGTATCAGTTGGAGGAAGTGAGCAGATGGAGCTAGAATCCTGACAGGCACAACTGCAGGAAAGGCAGTAGCAGGCACATCCTGGATACAGCTGGAATCATTGCCTCAGTTACCCTAGAATGCTTCACCTGAAAGTGTCTGCCTCCTGATTTTGTTAGTGTTTTCAGTAGGGAACTAAAGTGGGTAAATGTTGTAATAAGATGTATTTTGTATTGTTACCCTGTGGAAAGTGACTTGGAAAGCTTGTTCTATCTTACTAATATATAATGGTTTTACAAGGAGAGATGCTAGCCAGTGGTTTTGAGACATCAAAACTAAGTGTAAAAACATCAATGAGCTGAATGAATTTGTTGTTTACCTTAATGATGAAGGGACTCACAAAACCAGCTTATTTAGCAAGTTTCTTCTTTCAAGGTTGAATACACTCAATCAAAATCTGTAAAACCAAACAGTTGAGGTACATTATTAATAACCACACCAAGGCCTGATATTAATTACGGGGATGCCCAAGAGTTCAGGCAAACTGACTCTTCAATTTGCCGACATTGCCTTCAGACAAAATAATCAAAGTGCCCCAACATCTACAAAAAGTTTGATTTTTGGTGGTTGTTCTTTCTTCCATTGTCTTAGTGAATGACTGGACCTCTGCTTCCAGAAAGATAGGGTAGATGTGCTTTCACTAGTCTTCCTGCTAAGTATAGCTAAAACCCTGAAAATTACTTATAAAACAAACAAGACTCTGAAAGGTGGCGAGAAGAAGACAAACTGGCTGGGGACTTCAGGGCCCAAGGAATGACTCAACAGGGAGCCCTCTGAATTTTCTCTTTGCCTCACATGTCCCACTGGGTGCTGGGGAAGCCAACAACCTGGAAATGTCAATGAGCATAGACAGAAAAAGATGAATAAATCTCTAAGTCAAAGCCTGCTCCCTCTAGACAAAGAAACAGCTTAGCAAAATAGAAAATTATAGAAAATAACTTCTCTGTATTCCAGTGACAATGTCATGGAAAAACTGTGGTCCCACTCCCACCCCTACCAGCAAAAACTTACTGGGGAGCCTAGACTTTCATTTTCACCAGGCTGTAATGAGGTGTGCTATCCTCTACTCATGTGGTGTCAGAAAAAGGCAAGTAGAGATCTGGGATTTTTGTCTCCGCCAACTGATAATGAGACTTCTCTGTGTGGTGTCAGCAGAGTTAACTTGGGGAACCTGGATGTCTACCCCTGCCTAGTGATATCAAGATGCTCCTCCCCATTCCCACTTAAGTGGTGTCAGCAGAGGCCTACAGGAGAGTCAGAATTTTCACCACCACCCAGTTAATGAGACCACTCCATTCTCATTACCCTTGTTATGTTAGTGGAGGCCATCTGGAACACAGAAACAGTATTTCTCCCTCTTCCTCTCTATCAGTAGAGATCTAGTATAGAATCCAAACTCCCACCCCCAACAGAGCAGTTACAAGTAGCTCTTGCCCCACTACAATGTCAATTATGGCTGAATAAGGAAACTGGACGTTCATTCCTACCTCATAGGAGCAATACAGCACTCTCTTTTCTCCACCAGAGTGCCAGAAGAAGCTTATTAAAAGAGTTGATTGAAACAAGATACAGGTTGGGAGTGGTGGCTTACACCTGTAATCCAAGCACTTGGGAGGCCAAGGTGGATGGACCACTTGAGGTCAGGAGTTTAAGACCAGCCTGGTCAACATTGTAAAACCCCATCGCTACTAAAAATACAAAAATTAGCTGGGCATGGTGGCAGGCACCTGTAGTCCGAGCTACTCAGGAGGCTGAGGCAGAAGAATCGCTTGAACCCAGGAGGGAGAAGTTGCAGTAAGCCAAGATTATGTCACTGCACACCAGCCTGGGTGACAGAGTGAGACTCTGCCTCAGAGAAAAAGAAAAGAAAAGAAGATATGGAGTCTTCCAACAGGATATCTAAAATTTCCAGGTTTTAGTCTAAAATCACTCATCATACCAAGAACCAGGAAAATCTCAACCTGAATGAGAAAAAAACATCAACAGATGCCAGCACTGAGATGATATTCCATGTTAGAATGATCTCACAAGGATTTTAAAGGAACCATAAAAAAATGCTTCAACACACAATTATGAACATATTTGAAACAAATTCTGCCAGAAAAATTTGACAAAAGATGTAAATAAGAACTCAATGGAAATTTTAGAACTAAAAAATACAATAACCCAAAATTTAAAGCACAAAGGACTAGATCAATAGAACAAAGGAGAACAGACAAAAGAGCCAGTGAACTTGCTAAACAATAGAAAATACTAGATCTAAACACCAGAGAGAAAATTAACTGGGAAAAAAATGAACAGGACCTCAGGAGACGGTGGAATTTTAACAAAAGATCTACCATTCATGCAATCAGAGTCAGAGAAGGAGAGAAAAAGAGAATGGACTGAAAAAGCATTCGAATAAGTAATGGCCGAAAATATCTTGAATTTGGCAAAAGACACAAAATCATGAATTTAAGAAGTCCAGTGAATCCTAAATGGGATAAACTGAAAGAAACCCACACCAAAACAAACTATAGTCAAAATTCCATAAACTAAAGACAAAGAAAATATTTCAAGCAGAGAGATACCTTACCTGCAGGAAAAAAATAATTCAAATGACAGTGATTTCTCATCAGAAACCATGGATGCTAGAAGAAGGTGGGACAACATTTTTCAAGTGTTGAAAGAAAAGAGCTGTCAAGAAATCTATATCCACCAAAAATTTTCACCAGAAATAAGGAGGAGGCCAGGCATTGTGACTCACGCCTATAATCCCAACACTTTGGGAGGCTGAGGTGGGCAGATTACTTGAGCTCAGGAGTTTGAGACCAGCCCGGGCAACAGGGCCAAACCTTGTCTCTACAAAAATCACAAAAATTAGCCAGGCATGGTGGCATATGCCTGTAGTCCCAGATACTTAGGAGATTGAGGTGAGAGGATGGCTGAAGCCCAGGAGTCGGAGGTTGCGGTGAATCAAGACCATACCACTGCACTCCAACCTGAGCAACAGAGCCAGACCGTGTCACACAAAAAGAGAAAGAAAGACAGAGGAAATCAAGATATTCTCAGATCTGAAAAACTAAGACAATTGGTAGCCAATTGACAGCTAATTGGCCTACTCTAAAAGAACTATTATATGAACTTAAAATTGAAGATAGAATAATAAGGAAACGTAGAAAGGAAATTGTGCAATAAGGAATACTGGGAGATCAGGAAAGCAGAAAGAACAATGAAAAGAGTAAAAATATGGGCAAATCGAATAGACTTTCTCCTCTTGAGTTTTCTAACTTATGTTTGGTGGTTGAAGGAAGATTTATAACACTATTTGATGTGGTTCTCACTGTATGTAGAGGAAATATTTAAGACAATTATATCACAAATTATAAATTGTGGAAGATAAAGGAATATGAAGGGAGATAAGATTTCTTACCAATCAAATTGACAAATGTTGGTACCAACAGATTGTGATATTATGTATATGTAATGTAATACCTAGAACAACCACATTTTTAAAAACCTACACAAAGAGAGACACTAAAAATACTACAATAATTCAAAATGAACTCTTTAAAATGTTCAAGTAACCTACAGAAAGGTAAGAAGAAGAAGAAGAAAAAAAACACAAAAATAAAAATGGCAGGCTTAAGCCCTAACATATTAATAATTACATTAAATACAAGTGATCTAAATACACCAAGTAAGAGATGGAGACTGGAAAAACGGATTTTTTTAGTGGCCCAACTATATAATGTCTACAAGGAACTCACTTCAACAATAACAATATAGGCAAGTTGAAAGTGAAAAGATGGAAAGAGATATCATGCAAACATTAATCAAAGAAAAGCAGGAATTGCTATACAAATATCAGATAAAGTACAATCAGAACAAAGAAAATTACCAAAAATAGGAATAGACATTATATAATGATAAAAGGATCCATCCACCAAGAAGACATAGCAGTTCTAAATGTATGTGCACCTAACAAAAAACCTGCAAAATATGTGATGCAATATATAAAAGGAATCATATACCATAATCAGATGGAATTTATTTCAAGATGTAGGGCTGATTCAGTACTTGCAAATCAATCAATGTAATTCACCATATTAACAGGCTAAATAAATACAATATTATTTTCAACAAATGATGTTGGAGTAATAGGATATTTATAGGCCTAAAAAGAGAAACGTGACCTAAATCTAACATACAAAAATTGACTCAAATATATCCTAGACTTAAATGCAAAATATAAAACTATAAAAGCTTTTAGAAGAATACAGGAGAAAATCTTCTGGACCTAGGACGTGATAAAGAACCCATCAAATTTAATATGACACCACAAGCACAATCTATAAAAGAAAAAAGTAATAAACTGGACTTTATCAAAATTATAAAATTTTCTCTGAAAATGACCATATTTAGAGGATAAAAAGACAAGCCACAGACTGGGAGAAAATATTTTCAAACTATATATCTGGTAAAGGACTAATATCCAGGATATATATATATATATATTTTTTTTTTAAATATATACTTTTTATTGCATTTTAGATTTGGGGGTACATGTGAAGAACATGCAAGATTGTTACATAGGTACACACATGGCAGTGTGATTTGCTGCCTTCCTCCCCATCATCTGTATCTGTTATTTCTCCCCATGCTATCCCTCCCCAACTCCCCACCCCCCGCTGTCCCTCCCCTTTTTCCCCCCAACAGACCCCAGT